>JAFBMS010001228.1:0-45052 GCA_019788955.1 Albula glossodonta
GAATAACTGATGGGCGAATTACATCTGAATCCAAACACGAAGTGACCCCAGCCCAATGCCCAAAGCACCAGGGGTAGCTGTGTGAGACCTGCCCAGGTGTGCGCCTGTTGCCGTTTAACAGGTGGAGCCGCTGCGGTGACTTGGTGTCAGCGGGCGCCCTATTTACCGTCGCGCCGTTAGGTCACGCGGAAATGAGTAACACCAGCTGCGGCCCACAGCGGCCCTGACTCACCTGCACGTCAGCGCAGGGTTCTGCGTCTACCGTGTGAGGCTACGCACGCTCCTGGTCCTTCAACATTACCATTCTATGTGGAGATCCACACTTAGCCTGGCGCACCGGAGAACTGCAGACAAACCGACACCCATTCTGAACTGTATCAAGACTGCAGATACTGGCTAAAAAAATGAGAGCAAATGCAAAACTCAGCTCACACCTGGCCCGGAGCATCTATCTTTAACACACGATGTTACACCCCACGGAAAAAAAAAACCTTTTTTGACCCGTGTTTTTGGACTGTACGTGTTACCTGCAACTTCCTACTGAACATGTACTACCTGATTTATTAATGGTGTTTGGCTTGTGAACATGTTGTGCCAAAAACGTATGATACTGTGTGGATTGTTTTTTTGAGCCTCTTTTAATAGAGGAGAATTTCCTGAATATATGGTGTAGGGACCTGTCTGTTACTGGCTCTAAACAGAGTCCGTGGTGACTTAATAAGCAGGGCTGCTGTAGTAATTCTATTTCAGCGAGTGCCCTACTTCCCCCGTCAGAACGTTGACTCGCCGCGGAAGGTCAGCTGACGCCTGCAGGAGTCTCTGACTCACCTGTGCATTGGTAACATTCCACATTCCACACAGGTGCGCAAGGTTGATGTCATTATAGCTGTGGCTGTGATGGTCGGGGCTGCTGTTCTTGCCGCTGTTGCGTAATTGCAGAGCGTTTGCTGTGATCCTTTGTCATTTGTGGTCTCTGGCTGTGAACCACACTTCCCCCATTGGGTCAGTTTGCATTACAACTGGACTGAGGTGAATAACTCACCTGGACTGACGTGAATAACTCACCTGGACTGTGGTGAATAACTCACCTGGACTGATGTGAATAACTAACCTGGACTGACATGAATAACTCACCTGGACTGACGTGAATAACTAACCTGGACTGAGGTGAATAACTCACCTGTGGAGCAGTCGTGTCCGGACCAGTTTGGGTCGCAGCTGCAGGTGCCGATCTCGGCGAGGAAGACCCCGTGGCCCGAGCACTGGTCCAGGCAGGAGGCCCGGGGGTCCTCACAGCTGGGCCCCCCCCAGCCCACTGAGCAGTGGCACTCCCCCCGAACACACACCCCTCTGCCTGAGCAGGTGGGGTCCAGACAGTCCACTGCAAGAGACAAAACAGACCACCGTAAGCAAAAAGAGCAAAACAGTATGGAACACAACAGAACAATGAACAACAGGAAACAGTACGATACAGCGGAATGGATCACAGGAAATAGTGTTGATGCAGATCACAATAAAATAGCACAGAAGACAAAACAAGACAACAGAATATAACAGAACAGCCTGAAAAACCATGTGAAACAATAAAATAGAATGGAAAAGAAAAGAAAACTTTCTCATAAAACGAGAAGCATATTTCTCATAATAGCTCTTGTGAAATATTGTCTGTCTTACGCTTGAACACTTCCGGCTACACATTAAAAATACATACATTACACAATATCACACACAGTTTTATCACAGAAAAAATCAGTACATTCCCTTGTCAGATATTGCCAGCATTGATAAGATATAAGACTGAATCAAAATGCATAAGCAAAGTTGATCAGTAAAAGTTAACTGGGAAGTGGCTGAGTGCTGTTTGAAATGGAGCAATGTGCCATTATGGCCCTCAAATCCTACTGGCACTGCCCAGTACCCGAGATCAGATCCCTAACCCTAACCCTGCCCCAGTACCCGAGATCAGATCCCTAACCCTAACCCTGCCCCAGTATCCAAGATCAGATCCCTAACCCTAACCCTGCCCCAGTATCCAAGATCAGATCCCTAACCCTGCCCCAGTACCCGAGATCAGATCCCTAAACTTAACCCTGCCCCAGTACCCGAGATCAGATCCCGAACCCTAACCCTGCCCCAGTACCCGAGAGTAGATCTCTAACTTAACCCTGCCCCAGTATCCAAGATCAGATCCCTAACCCTAACCCTGCCCCAGTACCCGAGATCAGATCCCTAACCCTAACCCTGCCCAGTACCCGAGATCAGATCTCTAACCTTAACCCTAACCCTGCCCCAGTACCCGAGATCAGATCCCTAACCCTAACCCTGCCCCAGTATCCAAGATCAGATCCCTAACCCTAACCCTGCCCCAGTACCCAAGATCAGATCCCTAACCCTGCCCCAGTACCCGAGATCAGATCCCTAACCTTAACCCTGCCCCAGTACCCGAGATCAGATCCCGAACCCTAACCCTGCCCCAGTACCCGAGAGTAGATCTCTAACCTTAACCCTGCCCCAGTATCCAAGATCAGATCCCTAACCCTAACCCTAACCCTGCCCCAGTACCCGAGAGTAGATCTCTAACCTTAACCCTAACCCTCCAATACATTTGAGAGCAAAAATAGAAAACAAAAAAAAAAACAGCTTCAGGAATCACTCTTTCCCAGAAGTACTCTTCAGTCAAGCTTGTGAAACGACCTTCTCACTCACCTGAAGGAGACAACACGTTTCACTGTGTAGACTCGGAACCAAAAAAACACAAAATAACATGGCGAGTGAAAGAAGAGATGGTGTTGTTAAAGTGACCGCCATTTGGTGCTATAGTTTAGTGTGCAGCGAGGCCACCGATGGGAAAATTCTGTGACCACATTTTAGTGGGGCGTGGCTTGGCTTGATTAAGAAAAACCATGACAACCGCATTCTTTAAGTGTTACTGCTGACATTGAAGATATCACATCTGGGCCGGAAAATTCCTACCCATAAAAAAAAAAAAATCCAGCGACAACAATACCTGTCCGCAGATGGCAAGCGTAGGCCGAAGGATACAAAACATGGGGTAAAAAGGGGGCCCCCCAAACCATGGAAACTCCTCTTTACCATAACACACGGGTATAAAGGGGGCAAATGGGCCAGTATACCGGGGCAAGCGGGATTCCACATCTACTAGCAGATGGCGCTAACTTCGGTGGCTAACTGACAGAACGGCTCTCCTGGCAATTAATCATCATCGCTGAAGGTTGGCATGAAAAAAGAGAGGGGGAGAAAAAAGGTAGAAATCTTAAAGTGCCCTGGTTCCTGTTCTCCTCCCCTCTTTATGGTCCGCGTCGGACCCAAAATAGAAAGAGGGTCTACGGGGTGTCAGTAACCCCAATTTATCAAAGTCCCAGGGCCCATATTTCATCTTGAAACGTGGGCCCTTCAAGAGCTGTCACAGACAATGGCTACTTCAATCTCATCTGGGCTGTCCCCAGTCCTTCAGTGAGCTCTCATAGCAAGGAGACCATGAAAGGATTAAAGTCACGCCTTCCGTGCACCCCCCCCCCCACACACACACACATACACACACACTTTTTCTTTTGGCGAAATCAAGCTTATGGGATTTGATGATGACAAAAGGAATAGTTTTTGTGTCATTAATGACCAGCTGTGGGACCCTCCGAATCAGACATTTTGTTTAACTGGGACAAGGGCCACCTTTGATGAAAGATGGAAGCATGGAATTCTGGGATACTGAACCTCCCTGGAATTAGCAGGCTTTAAATATGACACATTACACATACTACTGGACAGATCTGTGGACAAACAAGAGAAACTACCATACGATGCTAGATTAATTATTTAACAAATCTAAAAATACCTTCAAGAAACAGGGAAAGCCTTGACAATGGCCTCTATTAGTCCATGATTGAAATGTCTTTATTAAATATGAAGAATAAGCCTAACTGAGCTGAGAATGTACTATGAAAGCAGAACAGATATTTAGAGATTGTTCAAGTGAATACATTAACTTGTAGAGAAGATTTCTAAAATGGACAAAAACTTCAAAGCGCACCAAAAATGTTTAACACTTGTGAATAATCATTTCATCAAGGTAAACGGAGAGCTGGACATGTTCCCATTCTATCTACAGATAATGTAGTTTTGAGGTATCAAGCATTTTAATGTTCAAGCTCAGTATCACTGCATTAGATCATAAAACGTCCAAGATTGCTTTAACATTCTTAAAATTAATATCAAATATGGAATCCAATATATAGAAAAGGACACACCAAAGATACAATCCCATGTAAATAACCCTTTTTCACAAAAATGTCAAATGGAATTCTATATTTCATAACTCTTGAAATATGAACTGGTGATTATGTTCTCTCACACTGTAAGCTGGTCTGGATAAGAAATTCTCCGAAACGCCTTATATGACATGATGAATTTTACAGAAGTGTCAGCTCATGGCCTCTTTCAGTAGGCCTTCACCTTTCTGTCAGAGATGCAGGCAGCCCGGTCCTGCCCCAGGTCTGGCCCGCACCTATCCCAGTGAGTGTGCCGCACTCACCTTCCTCACAGTTCTCGCCCTTGTAGCCGGGGTTACAGATGCAGGTGCCCACGATGCAGGTGCCGTGGCTGCTACAGGTGACGTCGATGCACTGATTGGTTGGCACATCACACTCCACCCCCTTCCAGCCGCTGTGACAGACGCAGCGGCCCTTCAGGTACTGTCCGTTCCCGCTGCAGAGGACCGGGCAGGAGGCTGCGGGGGGGGGGGGGGGGGGGGGGGGGGGGGGGGAGGCAGAGAGTCACAGAGAGCACCCCTTACATTCATCATCCTGGAAGGGAACTGGCTGTGCGAGTTAGCAGCTCAGCAAGACAAATCACGGAAAAACGCTAAAAATATACAACAGAAGCGAGAAGGGTGCGTAACACACACACACAAGCAGAGATACACACACACACACAAAATACTGATGCACACACTCACAAACACCCCAGGTTTTCTTTCTCATTTTAAAAATTATTTAAAAAAAAAAAAAAAAAAACAAAACAAAAACAATATTTGATTTTAAATTCCACCAGAAATTATCAATTCAATTATGACTGACAAATGAGGGACCCTAATATTCATAGAACAGTCCTAAAGTAGATGCCTTTAATTTTGAGCATTTATTTATAATGAAAAAGGATTAACATTTCAGCATGTTGTACCACCCACCAGATATGCAAATCCCAACCTAATGTAATTTGTTTCTTAAGAAAACTTATTAAACTAAAACTTGGTAAAACTACTTATTAAATGTTTATTTGCACTCCGATAACCATTTGTTTTTCATCAAGCAATTATTCCACATCAGGTTAAAAGAAAATCCTGAAGAAAAAAAGAAAACTGAATTTACTTATATGCTGTTTCAATTTCTGCATTAATTTGCTTAAATTTGTTTCCCTGTCTTTGGAGAGCCGCTATGAGTTTAATATGCGTTTGATGGATCTTTGCAGATTTCTGGGCGAATGGAGGAAAGTTTACCTCCTGCTGAGGCTCATTTAGATGTTTTAAGCACAGAAAATCTGATGGGACCTAATCTCCGTGGGAGAATCTCAAAGCGGAGCGTGGATTTGGGAGGGACGGCCGTCTGGACAGATGACCGTATTGACATCTGTTGGACTGAGTGGGACCGCTCGATGCCCAATCGATCACCAGTAGAACAACTGGCAGCCTTCAGAGGACTTCAAAGAGGCTCGAGCCACAAAATAACAGGAGTGGAGCACCTTGATACGCCTCTTCTGAGCCTTTCATGCTGACATTTTCAGAAAAGGGACAGTCTGGCCTGCGTTAGCCCCCTCCTCACCGCAGCCCCCCTCCTCCATTGCCAAAAGTTATTGAAAAACTGAGAAAAAAAACCGACAGACACCTAAAGGGTTCTGTGTACCGTGTGCTGCGTCCTTTGAGCACAAGAGACTCAGGAGTGCTTATGATCCCCAAGAGGATAAAGTACACGATACACGATATTCTCAACGCTTGAAAAGATCAGCGGAGAACTGCAAACATGTAGCTGGTAATGTTTTGGTCTCCATTGCCTCCTAGGCCTGATCTGGCCTGATCTGTCCTGATAGCGCACCCAGATGTAAATATTTTCTTAGCAGCTTATTAGCCCTTATAAGCCTGATGCGGAAGTCTCCGGATGGTTAATAAGGGACTACTGATAGACTGAGAGTCCTTCCACATGCAGGGTCTCAGTTCCTGTCTTTTCTGCTGTGTGTTGTTGGACTAATGCACACATGCTGGTGAGAAGGCTACTGAATGTCACCTTCAAATAGTGGTGACATCTATAGAGGGGTTAGCATTACTGTCTAGCTGCTAGCTTTAACTCCTTAATTGTTGGTGTTACTAACCTATTGTTTATCTCCCATAAAGCAGAAAACACTCCACATAAAGTATGATGTCGTGTATCTATATGTGCCCTTAAAGAGACAGAGGGGTGTGCATTTGGTTTAGTGCCAGCGAGATAGAAGTGTTTCTGCAGGCAATGTTGTGTTCTCTTTCTTATAAAGCTTGGAGGGTTTATAAAAAAACATACAAACTAGCACTCAGGGAAAAAAAACTGGGTATGAATATATAAACTTACATAATTTTACATGTAACAAATATAGAATACAACATAATGCACTGAGCATTGATTGGAACAGGCAGGACATAACGGTAAGTTTTCAGCTCTCTGGAGGTTCCATTAACAAAACCCACTCTTGAACGACTAAAACGTTTGAAACATATTAAGCCATCAGTACTGTTCATCTGATATTCACCATGATTTTTTTTTAAATTACATATAACAAAGGATACATTCTTTTTTCTAAATAAATACCAATAACAATGAACTTTGTACAGGAGCAGGGGGGAAGAAAATAAGAGAAGAGAGAGAAGCAGGGCTCACCTCTTCCACAGTCAGGTCCTCTGAACCCGGGAAAGCAGTGGCAGGTTCCCGAGACGCAGTCGCCGTTGCCGAAGCAGTTACTAGGGCAGTCATCTATGGAGTCTGGATATGACAGGTGAGAAACAAACGGTGTTAGCGACTCCTCAGATATCACTGCACCTGAGTAACTCTTCAGCGCTGAGCTGACAGTTACGCCGCAAATCAGCGGCACGGCTGAACTGGCCAATCAGGGCTAGGTCTGGTAGTCATGTGATGACAGTGCTCTTCACACCTGTGCTTATGTCACATGGGCGTTTTGCCCAGATTTGGGGACCACCTTCATGCTCATGGGTGTCGTATGCAGGCGAAGGTAAATGTTCGTTTTTGAGATTGCCGGTCATCTGCAGGAATTGTACTGACATCATGAGGGTTAAAGTATTTTTAAAGTGACCCGTTCTGCTGTGAAGAGGAAATACCTATAAATGGTATTATAACCACAATTTTCTTGCTTTTCCCTTCCCTGTCACATTTCACCCTGTGATCATTTTACAAACATTTATAAAACCATATCCATTACAAAGCCACCAAACGCACATGAAATCAAAAGGATTATGTAAAATCTGGATATATTAATAGTCTGGCTGTTATATTTTACAGAAAGTTTATTTCAGCATTTAAACCTCAAACTGATGATCAAAAGTACATTCTTTGATCAGACTTAAACAGAAGAATATGACAGCAAAGGAAGGGACAGGGGCTAGAATCTAAACAGTAAAAAATAAATAATAATAAATATCATAAAAAACTCCTCTAAGTCTGTGAATCAGAACTGAATAAAATGGAAACCAGGTCTGCTCCCACCCAGAGTCAGAGGGTCTGGACGGCTCCCAGCTACAGCCTGTGGAACAAAGCAGCTTTGTGTGCGACCGAGGCTAGTTAGGCGAACCGCGGCCGCGTTTTCGCTATCTCAGGAGAGCCAATCATCACTGACGAAGCGGTAATGGGAGATGAACAGAGAGAGAGATACAGAGAGAGAAGAAGATGAGGAGAGAGAGAAGAGAGAAGGAGAGAGAGAGAGAGACTGATGAAAGAGAGTGGAGGATATAAGTGCAAGCTAAAATTACCTACACTCCTAAGATGCAGATATGGAGATTTCCCATCTCTCCTCCACACACACACACTCACCACACACACCACACACACACACACACACACACACACACACACATACACAACAACACACACACACACACACACACACACACACACACACAAACAACAACACACACACACAAAAACACACACACAACCCACACACACACACACCCACACACACTCACACACACACACCACACGCACACGCACAACACATCACACACACACACACACGCACCACACAAAACAAAAGCACACGCACCACACCCACACAACCAACACACAAACACACACACACGCACACGCACACAACCCCACACACACACGCGCCCACACACAAACACAAACACACACACACACACCCACACCACACACACACACACCGAAACACATCACACACACCACACACACACACACCCACACACCAACACACACCCACACACCCCCACACCACACACACATACACACACACGCAAAACAACCACACCCACAACCAAACACAACCACACCACACCACACACACACACACACACACACCGCACACAAGCACACACACACAACAACACACCCCCCACAAACACACACACACGCACACACAAACACACCAAACAAACCAACAAACACACTCAACACACACACACACAACACACACACCCAACAACACAAACCACCACACACACACTCACACACTCACACACACACACACACAACCCTAACACACACACACACACTCACACACCACACACACACAACAACACTCACACACACACAAACACCAAACACAACAAAAACACAACACACACACCCCACAACACACTCACACACTCACTCACACACACACCCCACCACACACACCACCCCCCACCCACCAAAACCCACACACACACACACACACACACCCCCACACACACACACACACTCGTGTGCATACACACACAAACATACATACAAACACACACATAACTACATGCAAGCACACACAATAGCCCTCACATGCACACACACGATCACACACACATACACATGCACACACTCGCGCACACACACACACACACACACACACAAATTAGAGCCCGGAACATCCGGATAGATGAGGATTTCAGCTGTAGACTGGAAGGCTGATGTAATGTTTCTGCTTGGAGTCTCGTGACAGAGGCGAGGGGGGAGCAGAGAGCAGGTTACTGCACCATGGGGGTCGACCCCCCCGTGAGAAACACAATTACGCAGACGCTGATTTCTGATATGAGATTCGCGGCATGTGCCCGAATGGCAAGCGAGGACCTGACCAGAGGGGGCGTGGCCTGCCCTGGGCTTTCCGACTCGTCACGTTTCTTTACCCAGAAGTCCCCTCTGTCTGTCTCCACACGGAATAACAACACTGCAGCTGAGGACATTTGGCTGCATCGGTCATGATACGATGGGTTTACAACCTGAGGGCTCTGCGTGTGCATATCAGTGTGTGTGTGTGCCAGTGTGTGTGTGTGTGTGTGTGTGTGAGAGAGCGAGACAGAGGTAGAGAGAGAGACAGAGAGAGAGAAAGAGCGAGTGAGTGTGTATATGCATCGGTTAGATCCAGAAATGTTACTATTGTGTAATGTGTTAGTCACCTTACACCGCTCAACAGAATATAAAAACCAAAAGGAAGGACAGTCACAAACACAACTGCCCAGTGCCGTTTTGATAATGCACAAAAATCACTCAGAAACATGTCAAGCCCCAGTGATTCATGAGGCCCGGGGGGGTAACGAGAGCATTATGATGCAGCATTGTGAGTTTTAACTGTTCACCGCCATCAGATTACGCTGCTGACACCTCCTACTGTAAGACCACATTCCATGTGACATCATGGGATGCTCTTAGAGTAAAGCAGATTCCTTCAGGCTTCCAGAGATACAGCTTAAGGACACATAATGATGGGAACAGGCTGTTGGGTCCATTTAGGTCTTACCTCCAATCTACACAGTATCCAGCACTGCACCAAGCCTGGACATCAACCCTCCAAGGGTCTCTGCTTCTGCTGCATTACAGTGAGGCTAAGGGCTGATGTATAATGCTAGATTCAGGATGCCAGCAGCTCTAGTGATCGTATTGTGGCTACACTGGGGCTTGAACCACTAACCCCCTGGGTTCTAGTCAAGCACCTCAGCCTCTAGGTTATACCTGGCAACACTTTGCTGCATAATACAGCATTCATTCTACAAAAAGAATGCAGAATTCACCCACGTCTCCTCTATCCACAAAACTTTTTTTGTTCACTTTTTAAATCCCTTTTCTGATTTTAAAAAGCAAACATCAAAGCAAAACAAGCCACTACAGCTCTTACACTCTGAGTCTGAAGAGTGTTCCAGGCATCGCATCATCAGCGTTACCTGTTCAATACCTGGCCTTGAGAGCCTCGAGTGAGACTTCAGCGGAAAGAGAACATTCCTGTCAATTAAATTAGTTTCAGCATTATCAACCCTCCTATCTCCAAACGCACTCGAGCGGTTCCATCAGGGATAACTCATCTCCAATTCTCAAAAACAAGCGCATATTAGGAGAAAAATGAGCTTAAACTTCATACTTTACGAGAGAAAACTGGACTGTAGGAAATGTGGCAGAGGAGCAGCTCTCCGCGTTAGCTCTGATTACTGCAGACAGGGACCGACAGCTCTGCGGCCGCCAACATCGAGTCTCTGGGAAAACCGACCCCAACAATAAGAATTAAATCTTTCACCCCGCACAGCACCAATTTTTGGCAGCTGGAAGTTCATTTGCGACATGAGTTTCGGATTAATTACAATCCGAAGATGACTCGCAAATAGCCACTCGACCCAGAAGAGGGAAAATAAAACCGGAAAGATGTGAAGTAACGTTTATATCAGCATTTTAATATTTTTGGAGCTAATTCTCTTCTACAAAATGAGTTTGTCTGGGAGGCCTGTTCCAATTAAACGGTTCTCCCTCGGCCCAGTCACTGCTCGGCGCTGACTGTCTACACTGCAACACAAAGTGTCACAGTCCAGAAGCGAAGAGGAGGGTGGGGGGGTGGGGGGGACAGGGGGCTGAGTGGCAAGGAGGGACAATCACAGGCCCAATGAGAGTACAGCCATGGACAACCAGTAACGCTCCAGGGACAACTTTCAGGTGTGTGCCTGTGTGTGTCTCTGCATGTGTGTGCAAATGTTTGTTTGTGTCTTTGTGTTGCCTGTGTGTGTGTCTCTGAGCGTATGCATGTGTAGGTGTCTCTGCACGGGTGTGTGTGTGTGTGTCTCTGCATGAATGTGTGTGTGTTGTGTATGTGTGTCTCAGCACACGTGTTTGTGTGTGTGTGTGTGTCTGCGCATGTCCCTGTCTGTGTCCTTGTGTGTCTCCTGAAGAAAATAAAGCAGGCATGGTGCACATTTCTTATTTAGCTTGCAAGGACAGCACTGGCAGTATCTAGCGCAGAGGGTTAACGCTTTGATACGATTTGGGGAAAGCAGATTTAGCTCTTTGAAGATTTTTAATGTGGCTCTGATAACCGGCCACATTTCTCTCTCTTCTCCCTCAGTGCTGATGCTTGCTTCAGCGCAAAATGACAAAAGAAGAAACCTCGCTGTGCAGTAAACAGGCTTTCTGAAACTGTAGATTAAAGAGGCTGTCTGAAGCCGTGCAGTAAACAGGTTTACTGAAGCTGTGCAATAATGAAGCTGTAAACTGCTTTACTGAAGCTGTGCAGTAATGAAGCTGTAGAGTAAACTGCTTTACTGAAGCTGTGCAGTAATGAAGCTGTAGAGTAAACTGCTTTACTGAAGCTGTGCAGTAATGAAGCTGTAGAGTAAACTGCTTTACTGAAGCTGTGCAGTAATGAAGCTGTAGAGTAAACTGCTTTACTGAAGCTGTGCAGTAATGAAGCTGTAGAGTAAACTGCTTTACTGAAGCCGTGCAGTAATGCAGCTGTAGAGTAAACTGCTTTACTGAAGCCGTGCAGTAATGAAGCTGTAAGTAAACTGCTTTACTGAAGCTGTGCAGTAATGAAGCTGTAGAGTAAACTGCTTTACTGAAGCTGTGCAGTAATGAAGCTATAGAGTAAACTGCTTTACTGAAGCCGTGCAGTAATGAAGCTGTAGAGTAAACTGCTTTACTGAAGCCGTGCAGTAATGCAGCTGTAGAGTAAACTGCTTTACTGAAGCTGTGCAGTAATGAAGCTGTAGAGTAAACTGCTTTACTGAAGCTGTGCAGTAATGCAGCTGTAGAGTAAACTGCTTTACTGAAGCTGTGAAGTAATGCAGCTGTAAGTAAACTGCTTTACTGAAGCTGTGCAGTAATGCAGCTGTAGAGTAAACTGCTTTACTGAAGCTGTGCAGTAATGAAGCTGTAGAGTAAACTGCTTTACTGAAGCTGTGGAGTAATGAAGCTGTAGAGTAAACTGCTTTACTGAAGCTGTGAAGTAATGAAGCTGTAAGTAAACTGCTTTACTGAAGCTGTGCAGTAATGCAGCTGTAGAGTAAACTGCTTTACTGAAGCTGTGGAGTAATGAAGCTGTAGAGTAAACTGCTTTACTGAAGCTGTGCAGTAATGCAGCTGTAGAGTAAACTGCTTTACTGAAGCTGTGGAGTAATGAAGCTGTAGAGTAAACTGCTTTACTGAAGCTGTGGAGTAATGAAGCTGTAGAGTAAACTGCTTTACTGAAGCTGTGCAGTAATGAAGCTGTAGAGTAAACTGCTTTACTGAAGCTGTGCAGTAATGAAGCTGTAAGTAAACTGCTTTACTGAAGCTGTGCAGTAATGCAGCTGTAGAGTAAACTGCTTTACTGAAGCTGTGGAGTAATGAAGCTGTAGAGTAAACTGCTTTACTGAAGCTGTGCAGTAATGCAGCTGTAGAGTAAACTGCTTTACTGAAGCTGTGGAGTAATGAAGCTGTAGAGTAAACTGCTTTACTGAAGCTGTGCAGTAATGAAGCTGTAGAGTAAACTGCTTTACTGAAGCTGTGCAGTAATGAAGCTGTAAGTAAACTGCTTTACTGAAGCTGTGCAGTAATGAAGCTGTAGAGTAAACTGCTTTACTGAAGCTGTGCAGTAATGAAGCTGTAAGTAAACTGCTTTACTGAAGCTGTGCAGTAATGAAGCTGTAGAGTAAACTGCTTTACTGAAGCCGTGCAGTAATGCAGCTGTAGAGTAAACTGCTTTACTGAAGCCGTGCAGTAATGAAGCTGTAAGTAAACTGCTTTACTGAAGCTGTGCAGTAATGAAGCTGTAAGTAAACTGCTTTACTGAAGCTGTGCAGTAATGAAGCTGTAGAGTAAACTGCTTTACTGAAGCTGTGCAGTAATGCAGCTGTAGAGTAAACTGCTTTACTGAAGCTGTGCAGTAATGAAGCTGTAAGTAAACTGCTTTACTGAAGCTGTGCAGTAATGAAGCTGTAGAGTAAACTGCTTTACTGAAGCTGTGCAGTAATGAAGCTGTAAGTAAACTGCTTTACTGAAGCTGTGCAGTAATGAAGCTGTAAGTAAACTGCTTTACTGAAGCTGTGCAGTAATGAAGCTGTAGAGTAAACTGCTTTACTGAAGCTGTGCAGTAATGCAGCTGTAGAGTAAACTGCTTTACTGAAGCTGTGCAGTAATGCAGCTGTAGAGTAAACTGCTTTACTGAAGCTGTGCAGTAATGAAGCTGTAGAGTAAACTGCTTTACTGAAGCTGTGCAGTAATGAAGCTGTAGAGTAAACTGCTTTACTGAAGCTGTGCAGTAATGCAGCTGTGCAGTAAAAAAGCCGTCTGAAGCTGTAAACAGGCTCCTCCTCTCTCTCCCTCCCCCTCTCTCTATTATTCTCATGTTACCTCTCTCCCTTGCTCTTGCTCTCACTGTATTTCTCTCTCTTTTTCTCTCTCTATCTTACTCTCTCCCTTTCTCTTACTCTCTCCCTCTCTCTCTCTTGCGCTCTCTCTTACTCTCTCCTTCTCTCTCTCTTGCTCTCTCTTTTACTTGCTCCCTCTCCTCCGCTCTCTCCCTCTCTGTTCTCCAGCTGAAGGACATTGTTCAGACTCGACCCACTTCCAAATTAGGAGAGGGCGGTGCACATGGCACTGGCAGACCCTCACTGAGCTCCTCACTGACCCAATCAGCTGCTCCCTGAGCTAGTCACTAACCCAATCAGCTGCTCTCTGAGCTCCTCACTGACCCAATCAGCTGCTCTCTGAGCTAGTCACTGACCCAATCAGCTGCTCTCTGAGCTAGTCACTGACCCAATCAGCTGCTCCCTGAGCTAGTCACTGACCCAATCAGCTGCTCTCTGAGCTCCTCACTGACCCAATCAGCTGCTCTCTGAGCTCCTCACTGACCCAATCAGCTGCTCTCTGAGCTAGTCATTGACCCAATCAGCTGCTCTCTGAGCTAGTCACTGACCCAATCAGCTGCTCCCGGAGCAAGTCACTGACCCAATCAGCTGCTCCCTGAGCTAGTCACTGACCCAATCAGCTGCTCTCTGAGCTAATCACTGACCCAATCAGCTGCTCTCTGAGCTAGTCACTGACCCAATCAGCTGCTCTCTGAGCTCCTCACTGACCCAATCAGCTGCTCCCTGAGCTAATCACTGACCCAATCAGCTGCTCCCTGAGCTAATCACTGACCCAATCAGAAATCCTCACATCTGACAACTAGCTCAGACCCCAGGAAACCAGAGGGAAGGAAGTTAACTGTGAATGTATGTGTTAATAATGGGAATGGGTGTTAATCACCCTCTTTAAATGCTTAAATAACACAGCACAGCCTGCGCACTGTGCAGCCTTCCAGGCCTGAAGTGGAGCAGCACAGATCTATGCGTGGGACCTTCACAGTTACTGTAGACCTGAGGTGGAAAACCACAGCTTTAGAAAATGTAAGTGCTAACATGTATTTATTCCACCCATGTGCTAAATCGCCTAATTCTGATTAGCATAACCCTGAATGTGTTCCATCCATGCACTGAACCAGCTAACTCTAGTCACCACGACTCTTTATCCAGGGAGGCAAAAAATCAGCCGGTTTAGTGAAGGGTTTGAGCAGATGCATGATGGTAACTGTTGGCAACTGGTATCCGGTGGGGTGCTCACCTATCGCCGTGGTGATGAAGGTGACATGCTCCGACTCTTTCCCGTCGTTGTAGACAGCCAGGTGCCAGATGCCAGAGTCCATGTACTGGATGAAGCCGGTGTCGTGCCGAGCCAGCAGAACTGGGCCACGGTGCTGGTCCAGTGAGCTCTCCAGCCCCCGAGCTTCCTGAGCCAGCAGCCGACGCCCGTCCAGCAGCTCCACAAAGTCAAACTGCAGAAGCACAGACCACACATACAGAGAACCCATTACACACAGAGACCCGCTACACTCCTTCCACACTCAGAGAACCCGTTACACACAGAGACCCGGTACACTCCTTCCACACTCAGAGAACCCATTACACACAGAGACCCGCTACACTCCTTCCACACCCAGAGAACCCATTACACACAGAGACCCGGTACACTCCTTCCACACTCAGAGAACCCATTACACACAGAGACCCGCTACACTCCTTCCACATTCAGAGAACCCATTAAACACAGAGACCCGTTACACTCCTTCCACACTCAGAGAAACATGGCACACAGAGAACTAATACACTTGTCCGCAAACACAGAAACTGGCTACACATGGTCCACACACTGAGAGAACCATTACTCACTGCCTGCACAAAGAGAGAACAGTGACAGGGGAAGCCGCAAACACCAAGCCCCAAACACACACACACACACAACCTTTACAGGGGACACACCAAACCCCAAACACACACAGAACCTTTACAGGGGACACACCAAACCCCTAACACACACACAGAACTTTTACAGGGGACACACCAAACCCCAAACACACACACAGAACTTTTACAGGGGACACACCAAACCCCTAACACATACAGAGAACTTTTACAGGGGACACACCAAACCCCTAACACACACACACACAGAACTTTTACAGGGGACACACCAAACCCCAAACACACACACAGAACTTTTACAGGGGGCACACCAAACCCCAAACACATACAGAGAACTGTTGTAGCCACAAAGCTCAAAGAAAATCACTGCTCTCCACAGTTTTTCTGTGGAAGGTCAGGTCTCCATTCGGCGTCAGTAGGTTTGCTGAGCTCTGTATAATCCATGACTCTGCCCAAAACCCGCACAGCTATCGCTGCTTTTACCCGCGCCACCAAACGCTACGTCTCATTTACATTTCAGCAAGGATCAGCTCAGAAACTCTCCTGA
Source organism: Albula glossodonta (assembly GCA_019788955.1). Lineage (NCBI taxonomy): Eukaryota > Metazoa > Chordata > Actinopteri > Albuliformes > Albulidae > Albula > Albula glossodonta. Next base: position 16,284 of record JAFBMS010001228.1, read on the forward strand.
CGGCGCCTTAAGGTCAAACATTTTTCCCCCACAAAAATCCTCTCAAGAAAACATAAATAAAAGCCTTTTTTTGGTGAGGGGGGGGGGAACCTTTACAGCATTCCACACTTGAAACATTTTGTGAGATTTAAAGGCAAATAAATTTGAAGATACTGTTTACAGAATAACATCTGCAGAGATTTTTCCCTGCTGGATTGTGTGAGAGATGGCTCATGGTGAATACCGATGAGACAAGCCCCCCCCGCCCCCCCGCCCCTCCCGCCCCTACCCCTGCGGTGACTCTCCTCTCCTCCCCACCCCAGTGCAACGCCTCTTTACCGTTTGCACCGACAAAATCTATTAATCGACTTAAAAGGACTTTGTGCAGGAAAAGCCAGCCGCCTGGGTGTAAATAATTGAAGGGATGCTCGCTCAGGCCCTGTTCATATCTGTACATCAGTGGAGGCTGCGCCGGAGAGATCAGACCCAATATGTATAATTAATCTCTTATGCAATTTAGCACGGCTGGAACCCCATAATGGGCCGGAACACACCGTAATGAAGGTTTCTGCAATATCTCCCGTAATGTACATCGGCTGATGTTAAAGCAGGAGGTTTGTGCGTGTTTTGGTCATGCTAACGAGGGGCAGGCCAGATAGGCGCTCGCTCTAATGGGGGTCTCACACGCACAGCGCATCTGTAACAATGTATCTGCAACAACTGTAACTTCAAAGAGGGCAGATCTGACACTGGCCCCTGCTTTTGATTCATGAGCCCCGATCGATACGTCTTTAACACGAGCCTGAGCGAATCAATGAATGCAGCGAAACGCTAAACCAGCCGCTACTCCTGCTATTCAGCGCTGATCGGCCTACACGAGACCGTCTACTCATGCGGTTCTGTAACTGCTGTGGGAGCAGAGGAAGAGAGGTTTTGTAAAAATAGCATTCAGATGTGCATGTCTCAGCTCAGCTGTGTGTGTATGCATGTGTTCATATGTGTGAATGCATGTGCATGTGTTCGTATAAGGGTAAGTGTGTGTGTATAATGTATACATATGGGTGCATATGTAAGTACATAATGTGTGCATATGTGTGCGTACATGTGTGTATGAATATGCTTAACTGAGTGTATGTGTGTGAGCGTATGTTTAAATGTATATGCATGTGTTTGTGTAAGTGTATATAGGTGCATGTGTGTACCCGTGTGTGTATGTGTGTGTGTGTGTGTGTGTGTGTATTGTGTACATGCACGCACGGGCTAACCTGCGTGTGTGAGGGCGGCAGGCCTCTTCGTCCGTAGATTCCCACCAGCGCGTCTTTGCTCAGGGTGACATTGAACTTGAGGTACATGGGGTGATCCACAAACACCTGGGACCTCCAGAATATTCCGGGCAGGACCTCTTGGGCCACCCTCCGGCCCACGTCAATCTCTCCCATGTCCACAAAGCTGTCGTCCGGATACCAGCCATCCAACCTGCCTGCAGCACCACACCGGAGAGACAGACCCACTGAAACACCTTTGCAACATGACAGGTTATAATTATCAATATCCTTCTGGTCAAACAAAGGGTAATAAATGAATGTGTACCATAAGGTGACCTGTATCTATTCAGTTTTTCCAGTTAAATTCAGTGTAAGATGTTTGTGTCATGCTTTGTGCAAGGACATTGTCTTGAAACAGCTTTACAGAGACCCCAGTCTAAGACAGAGGACTGGAAAGCTTTGAGGTTTTTGTTTTGGACCGGGATTTAAGATGGATTTTCAATCTTCCGCCCAAGCTGGAATGGCTAACTGCATTCGTAAGCCTAATTCAGATCAACTGTCATTGGGTAAGTTGGCTAAAGAGTCCACACAGCTTGTTTCCAAGGCTCAGACTGGCTGAAAGGAGACCATAAAAACCAGCACACACTGTGACCCTCCAACCTTGGAGATAAATTTGCAGACACTGCCCCCTACAGGACGGGAGTTAAACCTGCAGACACAGCAGCCCTCCAGGACTGGAGTTAAACCTGCAGACACTGCGGCCCTCCAGGACTGGAGTTAAACCTGCACACACTGCGGCCCTCCAGGACTGGAGTTAAACCTGCAGACACTGCGGCCCACCAGGACTGGAGTTAAACCTGCAGACACTGTGGCCCTCCAGGACTGGAGTTAAACCTGCAGACACTGCGGCCCTCCAGGACTGGAGTTAAACCTGCAGACTCTGCGGCCCTCAAGGACTGGAGTTAAACCTGCAGACACTGCGGCCCTCCAGGACTGGAGTTAAACCTGCACACACTGCGGCCCTCCAGGACTGGAGTTAAACCTGCACACACTGCGGCCCTCCAGGACTGGAGTTAAACCTGCACACACTGCGGCCCTCCAGGACTGGAGTTAAACCTGCAGACGCTGCGGCCCTCCAGGACTGGAGTTAAACCTGCAGACGCTGCGGCCCTCCAGGACTGGAGTTAAACCTGCAGACGCTGCGGCCCAGGAGTTTGACAAGGTGACAGAAGAACTAACAATGCTACTGGCTGTACATCTTGTTGTCTGCAGTATTCTATGCCTCCAGTTCTGCGGTTTGCAAAAGAACGATGACCGCAGCTTCACACAAGAAGCCCACTTGACTAATTCTGATGTTTCTGCATCCTGTAGTTTGAAAATGGCGTTGTGCAATGATTCACATCCAAATTACCCTTACACAATTAGTCACACAGCCACAATGAGTGACATATGGTCTTGGGTATTACACACGTGTAGTGGCTATTAATGCTTTATTAACTGGTAATAAAGTTTCTGAGCAAATGAGCAAATGGTTTTATTCTACTAGTTTGGTAAATTCCTGTTTCTCCACTCTCTGCTTCCGTTTCATGAAACTTTCTTTGAATGAAATCAGAAATTAAGTTCAGCTGGAGCAAGCATTTAAGGTACTTGTAAGAGCAGCCTGGATACGGTAAATAAACCAAACACAATGCAGACATTTTCCTGCTGCTGATGCCCGAACCTCATCCCCACATGAAAGGGGCGGTAAGAGAGTGGAGGGAGGCAGCTGATGGGTACAGAGGGGCCAGTGTGTGTGCCGGCGCTCATTTCCATTCAGACGGACTCCCACGCTGCCAAGCCCACCGCGTTTGGACGCAGATGTGAGATCAGGCCGCTCTCTGCCTGGCAGATGGCTCTCCATCCTTTCCCCTCGCAGTTTATCCTTTCACAAAGTGTCATTTCCAAGTCGACATGCTCTCCTACCTCCCAATTTAATGGGCTTAGATAATGTATTTGCCAAAACGCTCCAGATTACGTTTATTATGACATAAAAAAAAATATGTGCACCCGGATATTTCAGTTTCGTTTTTGTTCATTCCTTCACATCGTTTTTGTGCCAATAACAGATAAAATGAGCTCTACGATTTGGTTTACTGCAGATAAAAAAAAGAGAGAAGTAAGAAAAAAAAAGTTTGGACAAGAAAATTGCAGTCAGGCATATGGGCTTCCGAGCCTGAAACACTTGAAATTAAACAGCGTCTCGTGAAAATGTACCCAGCCTCAAGACACGGGTCAGTCCTGCTCTATCGGCTCCAGCTGCGACTCTCACATGCATGGCAGAGAAAGCGATCTTAAAGAGGCGTACGTGAGAGATGTGAAACAGGCTGAGAGGACGTTCTTTTTCCGTCTTTCTTTTTTTTTTTAAATCACATAAACATGTGGATGTAGGGTGGATCAGCAGGACCTGATTTGCTGGACGTCGCTGCGCTGTAAGGCAGAATTGGAAAGCCGCAGCCATTGATTTCCTCTCAGCCCCAGATGTCAGTCAGAGGGGCGCTTTCTCCAGAGGATTCCTGGTGCTGTTGTCACTGTTTACGTGGCCCGCTCGTTCGCCAGGCTGGTATTTAGGGCTGCCAGCCCTGGGATTAATCTATATGGTAATGGCGGAGCTGATCTCTCACCTTTTTCTGTTGCCCGCGGCAATTAGCGCGGCTAAATTGGCAGTGTTTGTTAGGGGGGCCGCGAGAGAGACAAACTTTTTTTTTTTTTCCCTTTTTCTGCAGCCGCGTACCCTTCTGTTAGTGCTGGGGTTTAGCCGCCAAGATGCTGCCCTGCTTTCTTCCGCTGCCAGGAAAAAGAGCCCAAATTAAGAGATGAAAGGCAGAGCTTCCACTTTCGGAGAGGGACACAGGCGCTAATCCTCTGCATCTCAGCCGCCCGGGTAACCCAATCCCCTAAAGCTGTCCCGCGCTTCTCCCTCTAGGAAACAAATCACATTATTCCACTCTCCAGCAACTTTTCCGGACTTTTTCATTGGATTACAATGCAGATTTCCGCAATGTGCCCGAGCCACGCTCGGTGTGGGAACGGATGACGAATCGTAATGACTTCACTTTTTTTTGTGTGTGCAAAAGACGAGATTTCACAGGGAGCAACATTTTCTGTTACCTTAAAGGGCCTACGCATTTCAGCATAACGTGCCCATGTGGCTTCGTATGAACTTTGTAAGGTGTTTTCAGTGTCTGTTCCATTCACAGAGTGGTATGGGAATTCCCACAGTATAATTTTGAAACCCTGGGAAGAATTATTTTTGGCCCAAACAAAACCAGGAGCCGTTACCTGACCCTCCCTATGGGGGCCTGCATAAGATTGTTTTGGACACAGTTGACATCTTGACTGGGGGGAGGAGGATTTAGTTGGACGCATCTCATGCCTTTATTCAGTTGTCATGGTGATTTGGATGGATTTGAAGGGGCTGAAGAAATTCATAGCTACAAGACAATGAACACCAGGATGCCCCATGTAATGTAAAACATACGGCACTAATTATGAAATTGTTAGCACGAGCAAATGTGTAAACAGTTTATGTTAATAGCACAACTGCTTTAAATCACTTTAAGTAGCTGGCTTTAAGTAGCCACTCAGTCTCATTCAGGTAATGTGTTGAGGTGTGGAACAGGTTCTGAAGAAGAACACAGCCAGTGGAATGTTGAGAGGGTTCTGAAGGAGAACACAGGTGGCGGAATGTTGAGAGGGTTCTGAATGAGAACACGATCTGAAGGAGATCGCGGAGGGCCCCTTACCGTCATCCTTGCCCCTGCGGTCGGGCAGCTCCAGGCCAGTGTTGCCAACAGGGGCCAGTCCCAGGTCCGTGGGCACAGGCGAGGTGCTGTCTCCATCCTCCGCCAGCTGGTACATCTGCCTCTGCAGCGGCTGCAGGTGCCAGTTCAGCCCCAGCATGTGCATGGCTAAAACACACACACACGCACGCACGCACAAACACACAAACACACAAAGGACACAATGTTATTGCTCTATACATAATGGTAACTCATACTTGTCCAATGTAATAAAATGTTTCTCATTTCCTAAGCTCTACTATGCCAAGTATTCGCCTGATTCTAAAGTTCATCGAATACGAGAACATTCTCGAACAACAGTAGTTTTCCAATGAAAGGGGAGAAGACATCAGGGTGCTGAATGAGGTGACACAGACATTAACCTGCAGACCTGCTGACAGCGCAACAACAGGAGACTGACAGGGTCCCTCACCCCCTCACCCCCATCCCCATTCAACCCAATAACAAACCAAAAAGTGCTGAGTCACCAGTCAAGCTGGGACAAAAGGGGTGGCACAGAAGGTTTCCCAAAAAAAGCAGAGCGTTCAGCACCCTGAAAACGTGAGTCTATTTCTCCCTCTCGACACCACCCTCAGTAATTGCAGCCACGGCGCGGGAGGCCGGGAAGCAGCAGAGTCAGCACGACTGGAGAATGGGAGGTGGGAGACGTCGGGGGGTACTAAAGAACTAAAGACAGAGATGGAGACTCTCCAATATCTGAGGAGGTCAACAAAAGGGACCCCCCCCCCCCCCCCCGCCCAATGGGAGCACAGGACACCGGGAGGGAGGGGGCGACCATGATGGATGAGTGTGCAGTGAATGGACGAGACGAGCACGGCGGAGTGAGAGGCCCTGTCGCTGAACGCTCCGGTCAGCGGAAAAAAAAGAATAAGGAAGAGGACAGGCACTGCAGATCCGTCACCGGCCTGCTGCTCTGCTTTCAGCACAGCCGCCCTGACGGATCAATTAGGACATGTGAAATGAGCATCGGAATTAAAGAGGGCCTTTGTGCTCGGCAAGCGTGTTTATGTCCTTCTCCAACACACCAGTCTGCGTGTGTGTGTGTGTGTGAGAGAGCGTGTGTGTGTATGTGTGTGTGTGTATGAGTGTGTGCGTGTGTGAATGTGTGTGTGCATGTGCGTGAGTGCGTGTGTCTGCGTGTATGTGTGTGTGTGTGTGCGTGTGTGTGCTCGGTTTTAACCTTATGCTTCACTCCCCTATTGTCAGAAATTGGCTGTTATCTGACATTTTTCAGAGATGGACCCTGACAGTTGATAAAAGCCTTACACACTCACCCCTCCCCAAAATATACATGAGCATTTTATTTGTTCCCTTGTTTCAAATGTGTTTGCCAAAAAACCAATTACAAGACTTATATAATATATATTATATAATAATATATTAATATATTAAAATGTTCCATTCAATTTCATCTAGTATATGCATCCTAACCAACTGTCAAAACTTGGTTAATTCGTGTGACAGTGACTCCGCATGGCTCCGATGCCATTATGTTGAACTATGAAGCAATTTCTCCTGCAGAAGCACCAAAGTTCATTAAAACAGAGACGGAAAGATTCCCACTCGAGACGATTTTAGTCTAGCAATGAGAAAATACTTCAAGGTGGGGCTATGGAAATGGCTCCGTTTATGAGCTGAAACAAACCCAGTGCAAACGGGCTGTTGTGCTCATCCCCAGTGGGGAAAAAACCCTCCCATTAATTAGCAGCGTATTGGATTGCAACGCTCTTTTAATTCGCCCCCATTGTAATACGGCTAAATGTCCAGGGGGCTGAAATTACGAGGTCTTTCATACAGCTGCAATAAAAGGACGAACGCAATTTCCAGAATCGATAGCCATTTCGGACAGGGGGGGAAAAAAAACTCACCCTGGAATCTTTCATCTGTCACGTTCAGAGAACGAAAGGTTTTTATTCTGCATTCCCTCACAGACTCAAGAACGCAAGAAAAAGAACAACTTCACTCTCAGCGGCAGAGCGGTAAAATCAGAGATACGTGGGTGGGTGGGGAGGGAGGGGAGTTTTCTTTCATGACACGGTGGCAGCGAGAAGCGAACAATAAAGTTGTTTGTTTTGTTTTGTTTTCTCTGCCTCTCCACCCCCAATCTACCCCCATACCATAACTTCTCGGGAGCTCCAAAATGGCCACTGTCAGGCCCAAATGGAGGGCTGGCCCAAAGACTGATGGCCCCGTTTGTGTGCTCTGTTGTTTTGCTGGCTCTGGCAGGGACGCCCCCCCCCCCCCCCCCCCCCCCCCCTTGATTTGTGGTTCCCAGGACCGGTTACGGGTTTGAGAGCAGACAGGCAGGGAAAAAGAGACAGACTGGTCTTGTGCTAGCAGAGTTGAAGCAGAGTTAGCACTACGAAATCCCCACTAATCACTAACCAATGAGAAACCCCAATCAAATACCGGCACTGATGAGCTGCTGGTTAATGGAATCAGGTTCTGGGTTGGAATGAAAACCTGGACATCATGCGTCTCTGTGGGAGCGGGGCTCCCGTCCCCTGCTCTATGGTCCTAGCCTCCTCCTCCCATGCAGACCTGCCTTCATTGAGCTAACTTGATCGATTAGTTCGAAAATACTGCTTACGTTAGTGTATTTATGTTCAGAAAGAGCGTGCATTTCACACATTAACCAGACTTATAGCAGAGAGATATAAACCTGGCACTGTCACTCTGAACTGCACTGCTTTCACCAGGCTTACAGCAGAGGGGTATAAACCTGGCACTATCACTCTGAACTGCACTGCTTTCACCAGGCTTACAGCAGAGAGGTATAAACCTGGCACTATCACTCTGAACTGCACTGCTTTCACCAGGCTTACAGCAGAGAGGTATAAACCTGGCACTGTCACTCTGAACTGCACTGCTTTCACCAGGCTTACAGCAGAGAGGTATAAACCTGGCACTATCACTCTGAACTGCACTGCTTTCACCAGGCTTACAGCAGAGAGGTATAAACCTGGCACTATCACTCTGAACTGCACTGCTTTCACCAGGCTTACAGCAGAGAGGTATAAACCTGGCACTAACACTCCGAACTGCACTGCTTTCACCAGGCTTACAGCAGAGAGGTATAAACCTGGCACTATCACTCTGAACTGCACTGCTTTCACCAGGCTTACAGCAGAGAGGTATAAACCTGGCACGATCACTCTGAACTGCACTGCTTTCACCAGGCTTACAGCAGAGAGGTATAAACCTGGCACTATCACTCTGAACTGCACTGCTTTCACCAGGCTTACAGCAGAGAGGTATAAACCTGGCACTATCACTCTGAACTGCACTGCTTTCACCAGGCTTACAGCAGAGAGGTATAAACCTGGCACTATCACTCCGAACTGCACTGCTTTCACCAGGCTTATAGCAGAGAGGTATAAACCTGGCACTATCACTCTGAACTGCACTGCTTTCTCCAAGCACAGGTACACTCCTGGCACGTGTGGTTACTCTTCCCTTGATAAACCATCCAGCTCGTACTTCATGCTAAGCGCCTCTCCCTTTGTGGCCGTCTCCAAAGTGTCAACAGCAGCCCTGAGACTCTGAGCACGATCAGAAGTGGAGCTAGATCTCATTGTTGAAATAAACAGCCTTTTTTTTTTTTTTTTACAAACCTCCCCTTGCTGACGCAATCCACACAAAATCCACCAGTCTGCTTTGGGAGGTGTTTAAACGTTATGGAGGGGGGAACTAACATGAGCACTGGGGGGCAAACATATCCAGCTGTAAAGGAGCTATAAATATAATCCTCTAAGCTGAATAAACTACGTAGCGACAGGGATGTCAACTAACTCTATCTGTCTGTCTGTCTGCTTGTCTATCTATCTTTCTGTCTGCCTGTCTATCTGTCTGTCTGTCTGTCTGTCTGCATTCTCTCCAATTAATATTCCTGCTGAAGCTGTCGAGGAAATGTCTGGACTGAAGCTGAAGCTCTTGGATATGGTTCTGCGAGCAGCAGATGGGAGTATTAGAGTTATAAACCTCGGCAGAAACCACACAACACGCCCTCCACGGAACTGTGTTATGCTTTTAAGAGCTGCAGCTGCCGGCTGAAGTTTTCCTGCTTCTCATTTTATTTCATTTATTTTTCTTTGGTAGTTTCAAGTTCCTCATGTGGTAATCTACACTCATGACAGCTCTCATAAAATGCTGGATTTCAATGCATCAAACATTGATGTTATATGTTCATATAAAAGCCTGTGAAACGTGGCGTCGGACGCAGAAGTGTGACTCATACATAATGCACACACTGCATCTATTGTCACTGAGCCGTGCGTGCGAGAGACACATGCGTTAAGCCCGCTGTGTAATGTGCACTGTTGAGGGACAGACAGATTGACAGTGTGAAATATTCAGAGATGAATGCTCACATTCGTTTGATAGGCAGTTACCGCAGGACGCAGTGACGCCATGCATGCACAGGTTATCAATTTAACACTCGCTGCTAATGAGGATGCAATCTGCATGCTTTTTAAAGAAAAAAAAAAAACAAATTTGTTCACTCATTTTCTGGAATCGGTTTGGTTGCAATTTTTTAAGGTGCTCGTTTTGAAAATGGCGGAAAATGCAGCGCTAGAATGCTCATCCTTTCTTAGCCATCTCCTTTGTACCTCTGTCACGAAAACGACACCGTGCACTTCACCATGGCTGTAGGCCAGAACCGGCCAGACTTATATTTTCTAGGAACGCAGGCCCGGGAATCTGATTCTTCGCAAACATAATAATAACAAAAGTGAATTCTCAGCAGAAAGGGCGTCCGTAAATCAAAAGTGCTAAACTGTTTTCAGTTGTAATATAACTCTGAGGAAAAGCCAGCGCTAGCTCGGGCAGCGCGGCGTTCCGGCTTCCATCCGGGGGAAAAGATGCATTCGCCAAAAGGAAATGTTCTCGTTCAAGACGCGATCATTAATTCACACGCGCTCAGATTAAACTCCACTCTGCCGGGCCATTTCCTTCATTCACAGTAACAAATCGAAGAAAATATTTTCCGTGGCAACACTGAGCTTGGCGCTGAATGAAATTAATGAAAAGGAGAGAGACATACATTTGTTGCATTAAGAGCATGTTGTGGTTGCTAATCTAAGCCTTACAGGCGAAAAGACAGTCTTTATCTTCACTGCCCTTCGCACCAATCAGACATAATAGCAGACAGAATATGTAATATTCTATTTACATTCCTTACGCATTTTCTGGACATCTCCAGAAATTTCACACAGGAATTCAGATGCAATTCCTCCCTAGTGCTCTTCCCATGCAGAGAGTTGGTCGGTGGAACAGTGTCAGAGACATGTATCTTGTGTTTTTAAATAATTTAGCGAGGGCTCACGGCTGAATTCATACGAGGAGGAGGAGGAGGAGGAGCAGGATTTACCGAACAGCTGAAGGCTGTGGCACGCACGTGTGATTAAGTGCTGAGTTCTATGCTGTGCCACACCCGTCAGCCACGAATTCGAGGCCCAGAAGTCTGCACCTAAATCTGCAGGTTTAACTCCAGTCCTGGAGGGCCGCAGTGTCTGCAGGTTTAACTCCAGTCCTGGAGGGCCGCAGTGTCTGCAGGTTTAACTCCAGTCCTGGAGGGCCGCAGTGTCTGCAGGTTTAACTCCAGTCCTGGAGGGCCACAGTGTCTACAGGTTTAACTCCAGTCCTGGGGGGCCACAGTGTCTGCAGGTTTAACTCCAGTCCTGGAGGGCCACAGTGTCTGCTGGTTTAACTCCAATCCTGGAGGGCCGCAGTGTCTGCAGGTTTAACTCCAGTCCTGGAGGGCCACAGTGTCTGCAGGTTTAACTCCAGTCCTTGAGGGCCGCAGTGTCTGCAGTTCTAACTCCAGTCCTGTAGGGGGCAGTGTCAGTCACCTTTTAAAGGGGCCCAACAGACAAGTGTGAGAGAACCTCAAACTACAGGCCTCAGTAATTAATTGCAATAATTAATTACACTGCATCAAAGATGTTCGCTCATCAGCGTTCAGTTTTCAAGGTGGTCTTGATTTGGAATCTGTATTGTGTGGTGGGGAGGGGTTTGGGTTTCGGTCTGGAGGAGAAGGAAGACCTGAGATGGAAATAATGAGCTGTAATTAAGCCATGTGGGCCTGGCGGCCTTCTCTGGCTCTGCGCCAGGTCACCAGCGGCACGAGGCATTTCCAGAGCGAAGCCGCGCTCCAGTTTCTCAAGCATGTCGGGAGAGAACATCCACCTTCTCCTCTGGGAACCCCACTCTATCAATGTGTTTTTAGGTAGTGATGTCTGCATTCATAGGGGTGCGCTTATCCACACAGACTTACACCGCCTCTTAAACGGAGACTATTTAAAGGGTACAATGGCTGTGCTCTCTCTGGGAATCAAACCTGCAACTCCTGAGTTAAAATCCCAACTCCACAGTCATTACTCTCTGCTGCTGTCCCTCCCCCAGTTCTTTGAAGTAGCAATCCAGAGAATTTGGTGCTTGTCTTTTTGGTAATTGAAACCTCATAAATATGTGTTGATCTTGAAGCGTAAGGGTTGCACATACATAATCTCAAGGGAGGCTCTTCTACCGCATCCAAACTTGTAATTCACGATAAGCACATATCAAAATTTTGATCCGCTGCTCACAAAATACGACAAGCAGCTTACAGCTTTACTCACTTGCTCTGGATAAGGAGAGCTGTGTGGTGGAGTGATGCTCACTGCACAAATAAAAGCTTACCTATGAAAAACAAAAAAACCCTAAAAAAAAACCCTGATAAAACCATGCTATTATGATACCGCATTAAAATTCTGCTATTTTTGGAATTTTAAAGCAGTCCTGGTCTGACCTGGCCAGCCCACAGCAAAGGCAGGGAACAGGAATAGTCTCACAGCTGCGCTGTAATGCATATTTATTAGAGTCTGAGTGAGGAAGATTATTTATCTCTGTGATGAAGGCCGTGCTGGGCTGAGACTGCAGATTCCACTGGAAGGATCCGTACTCCGCACCCCCGGCCCCTCTGCTTCTACACACAATCCTATTTGCTGTCACACCTGAGTCAGATTGAATCTGTGGCTCCAACAATTTATATGCTAACTAGAAAGGGGGTCATTTGCATGTATATAATAAGGTTACCTATATTATAAATTAAATGCAGTTAGGGTATTATTTTAAACTAAATGAATACATTAAAAAAATGGAAACTGGACAACTGCATAAAAGCAATCAGTTACATACCGTCTAGGCCTGAGGCAAATACCTCCAGTGCTGGAGGGCAACCCAGAGCAAATACAAGAGACCTCCAGTTCAATATTGGCAACTCACCTGTAAACGAGCCAATCAGAAACAACCCAGCTCAAAAAGGGGGAGGGCTTATGCATGCAGACCCACCTCCATCACAGGGTAACTGTCAGTCACTCACCGATGAAGTAGGCGAGGAGGAAGACCAGCGTGACGGACACCAGGATGGCGCTCAGGGCCGCGCATTTCCAGTTGCAGTGCTGGTAGGGCTTCTTCAGGCTGAAGGCCGGGCGGGAGAAGGTGTTTCTGGGCAGGGGGCGTGGCGGAGGGGAGTACACCGTGCTGGAGGTCAGGGGGTACCCCGGAGACGTGGTGCAGTACAGGGGCGACGTCCCGCCGGGCTTGAACAGGAAGTGCCTGCCAGAGAACGCACAGGCCCTGTCACCCACAATGCAAGCGCCGTGTACGTCGCCATGGCTCCCGTTTCCATGGCTTTTCCTGAGCTCCACGGAATGACACGGAGTGAATTCGGATCTAGGTCCCCACTAGCCTCTAGCGCTTCCATTAACGCGTTCCCTCGGTAACGCCACCATATCTGAGGGTGTTCAGAATTGATGCCATTGTACATCATCGAGGAGCAAGGAGGTTAGTGAAGCTCTTCAACAACACCTTGAGGAAAACATGTGATGTTGTAGGCCTCAAACCAAGCATTTCCCAAGAGCCTTTTCACCGCACATAGTGCCTGCACACTTTTCATCTGATGTCCCTTTGGACCTGAGAAAGCGTGCTTTGTGCTCTCAGTCTTTTGGGACTTCTGGTTTTATAATCCCTGCCTGGTAACATGTTTTGGTCTAAATGCTCCTTGATGAATTTGAGGATTTTGTTTGGCAAACCCAGATCTGAATCCACCCCATGTTAGCGCCCGTCGCCCCAGTGACCCTCTTCACACGGTCTCCACCCACAGACTGTGCTGCAGAGCGTGTGCGGACTCCATTAGCCGGTCAGTAAACCAGAGCCCCAAGGCTCTGCAGTGCCTTTTTTCCCACTCACCTGCTGGGCAGGCGGAACAGCCTGGTTTATTACCAAACACGTCCGATACGACGCCACGGTAATCAAATTTTACTGAACAAGACCACCGACCACCGCATGGCCCTGCTCAAACAGAGCTGCTCTGTTAATAGGGGGAAAAAAAAACGCTATATACGATTAAAAAACATAATGACATCAACGGTTCAGATCCACCAGCCAGGAGATTAGAAAGACAAAGATTTTTTTCCCCACTGTGTTTATTGGCCATTGAAATTCATGGGGCAGAGCGGAGCTCTCGTCGGCACGGCGACGGGGCTCTGTTTACTGACCGTAAATGGGATCCGCAGAGAGACAGGCAGGGTCCAGTGATCTGCATTTCCATACTGGATAGACAGGTCATGCTTCAGGTTACCAGCACACTATTTCGAGGCTCACTGCACGTGCTCATTAAAGTCAGCGAACGCTAATCTGTCATTTGGCTTTACAGACAGCTCTGCTTTGTATTTTATTTATCTTTTTATTTTCGATTTTATCCGTCTTTATGATCAGCTGTTTGAGATGCCTTACAGAAAGCACTTTACAACTCCGATATACTCTTTAATAAAGGTACTATTGTAAATAAAGTTATTGTTGTTGTTTTATTTTTTATTTCATTGAATTATTTTTGCTAAACTTTTCTGTGTATAACCTTAATGAATGAAAAATAAAGCAATATACTGAACACGATTATAAGCCTCGATGACAGACAAACCTGTCGATCCAGCAACGAAACAATGATCAGAAAAGGACCCCTATAAATGTGCGGACTATGATATTCATGACATTTAAAGAGACACACGTACAAATTCAGCTGCTGAATTTAAAACATCAACACAGGTAAGACAATCAAAGGGAAATCAGAACTCAGGCTTGGGTCAAATATCCATTTGAAATACTTTAACTGTAGATGTTCATATCAGCAGTGAGAGATGTTACTGATTAAAATGTGCAATGAAACTAGAATTTTTGTCCAAGAATGGGTGAAATCAAGTTAAAACAGGTTTTTTCAACTATTAACAGTTCTGTAGGAGCTGTGCTTGTTTCTAAATGGTTGAATGATGTATTTCAAATGGTTAACTTACCCATTCTATTATCCATTTGTATATACTATCTTTAACTTGATTCTTCAGAATTCATTTTTGTAATAAATAAATAAATAAATAAGTAAATGAAATAAATAAAAGTGTAACTTTTCTCTTATAAAAAAAACCTGACAGAGGGTCAGCATAGGCGTCGCCTCTGGGGCATGGCAAAGCAGATTTAGTCCTAAACACTACGGTGGAGCCGGTCCTCGACGCGCCACATACCCATCGCTGAACGCAGCTTCGCCGCGCGCTGACGCCAGAACGTCCATCTCAATTACGTTGTCCTGCAAAGTCTCTAGGAATGTCTGCTTTGCTATGTTTCTACACACAGGATGGAGAAGATGAGGTGAAGCTGGAGTGAGACATGCACGTAAGGGGGGAACACGAAAATAAAACACACATAAAGAAAAAAGGAAATATGCACACAGAACGACACTCAAATTACAAAAAAAAAAACCCTAGCGGCAACAACAAAAAAAAAAAAAATAAAATGAAAATGCAGGGAAACACCACGATAAATGAAGAAAGAAACCCTTATGGTACTAGACTACTGTTATAGACATATTAGTGAGACATCTACCTCTCTCACTCCAGGTGCAATACGCACACCGGGCCTTCCCAGAATACCCCATACCTTGTATTGAATGATCCCTGCCCCTCTCTGTAAGCGTCCTGTTCTTCTCTGATAAACAATAGAGTATTCTGGCTCCTTTGAGATTGTGGTCAAAAGAAAACAATGCATCACATTCAATCGTGCCTTCAAGGTTTATCTACATTGTATTGTTTCAGGTTTCATGAGCAGGATGAGTTTGAAGGGCACGCATTTTAAGTCACTAAAAATAAAAAAGTATGTTCATTTATATATATATATACAGACATACATACATATATGTACGTACAGTATATACATATGTGTGTTATATATACATATATATATCATATACTGTATTTGTATATATATATCACAGTAACTTCATCACAGTTGGCATGCATGGCTCACATTGCCCCGTTGCACGCACACATAAAGTCACAGTGTAATCACAGTCGCTCTGTCCCCTGAGCGTTTCCATAGTGCACGCGTTGCCACGGCGTTTTTAAAACAAGCCGTGAACACCTTTGGAATTGCTGGCAGCAGGAGAGGTTTATCGACCCCCCAGGAAAAGAAAAATCTATAACATGGGCGAACTGTGCGTACGCTTCCGTGATCGTGATGGCGGTGAGGCGTGGTGTGAGTAAAGAGCTGTTCCATAAGGGAGAGCCAAGATGCTGCGATGGAAAAATGAACCGTCAACACGCAGAACGCGCATAGTGAGCATGTCCAATCCGACAGCAGAAAAGGCGCTTTGCTTTGCCTTGCTCTTTTTCCTGTTCGTTCCGTTTGCGTTTTGCCGGTCTGCTTACCGAGCTTTGCGTTCTGGGGAGGCAAACGGCCCTTTTAATGAATGTGACAGTCTTGGCAAGGGAGCGAGAACCGAGAGAAGGAAGGAAAGAAAGAAAGGAAGAAAAAGAAAGAAAGAAACATCTCCCTGACACTGTAGCAAGATGGTGACTGGTTCCAACCCACACAGACCTGAATTTATTAGGGGGGTCCAATGAATTCTTCCTTTTGGAAACTGGAGGAAACAATATGTTATGCTAGCTTTCTTCCAAAAAACAAACAAAAAGAAAAACGCCCCAGGGAAGCACCCTTAAGGCTGTGGTTCTCACTCGATTACAGACAGCAGTGGGAGGAAAAGGCAGATAGTCCGTATCGCGTGGGCGCATAGTTCTGCGCTGGGTACCGCACGCGTCTGCCTCCCGCCATCTGTGTTCCCTCCCTTTGGGAATACCTGCAGTGGGGGGGTGGGGGGGGACATCACTGAATCATCCCGCAGCCCATAATAATCGTTCATTAGGTGTGCTGACTGTCGTTCCGCATTCTAACATTAATGTTCATTTTCCTGTTGAGCAGACGGATCCCGAGCGTGACAGCGAGAACAGACTGCTGGGGGCGTTGCTGAGGCCGGCCCCGTAATCGTCTGCTAAATCAAAAACGCGCCCCGTCCACTGACAGACGGGCGTCTCTTCAAGTGCCTGCTTGTTACCACAAGGGCCCTTATGAGTCCTGTCCAATGGGAGAGAGAATCTGTAAATCCTGATGGCACAGGGCCGTTCTCCACCCATCGACAACCGACTGCTCTGCAGGAGGCCAGCTTCGCTGTAACTTTTGTAGATACCCCACAGCCAGAATATGTGAGGTTGGGGGGGGGGGGGCGTATCTCAACCTCTTCGGGTCATTGGGTCACTTCTCCAAATGCCTTAGCTGACAAATGTACAGAAATATATGGGTGTGATGGTATCGATTCGTGTAATGCTGTCAGAACCAGAGGGGGTTGCTGGTTTGAGTCCAGGTATAGAGCCTCTAGAAGTATCCCAGGCTGCTTTGACACCCTTTGGCCTCTGAGGCATAAAGCACGCACGCAGCTAAGTGTGTCAGTCATAGCCGCTGGGGCTGGAAACTAACGATGCAAAAAAATGCAAGCCAAGCACGCCCTGGATGAACATGGGCTTGATGGAAACAAGTGTAATGCGAAAAGGTACGAGAAAAAACAACAGACATCTTCCTCCTGTACATCTGGGTGATTTCTGTCAGAACAGTGAGCCCCCCCTTTTAGCCAAAGGACATGCAGAGGAAGTGAGCGGTATCTGGTTTCAGGCAAACTCCATGGCTGTGTGTAAAAGTCCTCCTTTCTGGATTGTTTTTGTGTGTGTGTATGTGTGTGTGTGTGTGTGTGTGTTTGTTGGGGGGCATGGGGAAGACTCTGTCCCAGGTTCTTGAAGGAGCTCTCCACTCTGATAAAAATCCACCCGGAAGGCATCGCCGGCTACATTCGGCCCCCAGCGTCGGATCAGCAACAAAGCAAAGCAAAGCGCTTGTCCTCCAGTCTCTCGGTGAAGCTTGTTCAGAGAGCATGTTTCCCAGTGCATGTACAGCCAATAGGCACAAAACGCCTTCCCATTGTGTATGGATGTCGACTATGATGTCATAAAGGGATCTGTGGACATGTGTAATGGAGGCCGTACTTAATGAGGCCAGCAGTCAGTCAAATTAAAGATAAACCCAATCCAGGATTCCATCAACAGTCAACAATTACCTTTGGCTCACAATTAAATTTAATTGTTTGCTTTGTTTATTGTCACTTTGATTGGCTTGTTAAAAACAAAAATTAACTTGTCACACAGTTGCTGTGAAAATAGAATGTTACACTTCCATTTTCTTATCAGGTCAAAGCTAATGACAAATGTTGATTGAATCAAGTATGTTCTGTAAAAAAAAAAACTCAATGCAAAAACAATTCATCGGTAAATTTACACATCAACATGCATGGCATGTTTGCTGTTAGACTGAAGAGAGGACACAGGGAATGGTGGAGTCACGACAGGAAAGGAGTTAGCCTGTGTGTGTGTGGGTGTGTGTGTGAGAAACAGACAAAGAACGAAAGAGGGAGAAGAATGAGAGAGAGAGAGAGAGTGCGAGAAGGTATGTGTGTTTGCGTGTGCGTGAGAGACAATACTGATTTTTAATTGAGAGAGACACTGACAGAGAGAAAATGACAGACAGGAAGAGAAGGAGAGTGCAAGAGAGAGGATAGAGGTGTGTGAACAAGAGAGGGAGGGAGAGAAAAATGACAGCATGAGAAAGAGACAGAGCGTGTGAGAGATGGAGAGGGAGCAAGAGACACAGACAGGCAGACAGAGAGAAGAGAGCTACACTCCAGCTATCAGACGCGGACATCAACGCTGCCATGGCAAATAGAGCTCTGAGTATTATGGGATGGGCCCCAGCCCCGGGGGAGCTCTTGGTTACCTGGTCTCCAGGGGGATGTTGCTGTTGAGGAGCCAGGTGTCAGTGGCGTTGCCAGGGCCTTCGGCCGGCAGGGCGGGGTCATTGGGGGCGGGGCTGGGGTTACTCTGAGGGGTGTAACCCCCCCTGTTGAGGGAGTTTAGAGAGGCCGCCTGGTGCTGCTGGCCCGGGGAATGGGAGTGGGACAGCGGGAGGGGGGGAGTCCGGAGCCGCGGATGGTTCTGGAAGGTGCTATCTGTAACAGGAGAAGAGAGAGAGAGAAAGAGAGAACAGAGTCAATTACCCAGGTCTTAGTTTTGGTGCCAAATATCCTAAGCCTCTATGCACATTGCACCCAGAAAGCCAGAGCAAAAACCACAAAACCATGGGTGTCAGTCTGTTTTCAAAATTGCTGGGGACAACGACAGGCTCAACTAACTAAAGGCTTTCAAAAAGTGGTGGGGACGAAACGGGCCACGACAAAAAGAGGTGGGGACGAAACGGGCCACGACAAAAAGAGGTGGGATCATGACCCCAGCATAAATGACGCCTGTGCACAAAACTACATGAGGAAACTTATTAAACAAAACTTCACCTCTAATTGTGTCTTGACAGAAACATCTTTTATCCCATTAATGTGCTGAGAAAATGATACAGCCCCAACTACTGTATCTGTAGGATTTAATTGGTTTTTTTTACCAGGTTAAAAAAAGAGAGACTTATTAGATTATGAAACATCAGAGAATACTGCACTTCACTTTCACTGTCACTTTTGGAAGAAGTTAACCCTTGTACTAAATTTAATTGATTTTACTTTTTGCAATGAGAAATTACTGTTAAGTACAATATTAAATAACGTGTTGTCACTGGCTCTATCAGCCTCATGTGAAAGTTAGCCTTTTAACTACAGGTTCAGGGTATGAAAAGAGAATCTCCTACAGTCTCATTTGCCATCACAAGTACCATCACTATCATTATTTTACCCCATTGCCTCCTCTGGAGTCCCTAAACATCATTCATGCATTCATGCTCAGGTTGGTTGTATCAGTAACATACTGTTCATACTCCTCTCTACCCAAACTGTGTATTTACCACAGATGTACACCCACACTCTCTAAGAACGCACGTGCCTCTCCTTCTGTCTCTCGCATCTCAAAACTCAATATTTTACTTGAATAAACCTATTAATTTTATTGTATGTATTCTGTCAATACTTATTTTAGTCACAATATCTTTGTTTTCTTACAAAGTCTGTCTTTGATAAATGTTACTTTTTTTAAATGTGAGTTTTTGGGTTTCGGAAACAGCTCAGCGCAATCCAGAATCGTTCTCATCATACACTTAATGACTCGAGTCAAATATAATGTTATGGAAAGACAGGACAGCAGACCGGTAAAAAAACAGAAGTACTGTGGCCCACAGATGAAAATAGACCAGGGAAAGAAACTTCAATCCAGCAGGCAGTTTCCACTCAATACCACAGGGGGATCAATGAGCTAATCTGCTGTGTGCATCCTCCTTGATTAGCTTACAGAATTTTTTTTTCTGCATATGGACGCGACACCAGTCTTTGTCATTTTCGAGTTGAAAGAAATTGGGCCAATTAAATGATGAGGACCCGCGGCTGTTGTGAGAAAGGGAGAATGACAGGTCCCTTCTCACTCATCCCTGAGGTCGACTGTCAGAGGCAGCGCAATCTTGAGCCGGAATGGCCGCCACGGCACTTCACCTCTAACCTGGTGTCAGACAGTGAGCCTGCGTCTATCCAAGCCACAATGGCCGCTGCAGTACTCCAACCGTCACAAGGCATCAGACGGCAGTTAATTAGCAGGCCTGGGCTCCTTGAGGCGGGCAAGTAATTTCGACCAGGGGAATTACAGCACTCCAGGGACACCCACAGCCATACCCCCCGATCCCCAATCATGCTAAAGCACTGGCCTTTGAGAACCCCTCATCTTATACTTATAATGAGGCCTTTTTCAGACACCCCTCTACATTTTACACCCTGTTCATTTATACAGCTGGATAGTTACAGATACAATTCAGTTCACGGATCTTTCCCAAGGGTACAATGGTATAACCCTACCTGGGAATTTAACCTGCATCCTCTCAGCTACTTAGCTGAATTCCCTATCCATTACACTGCACTCAGAGCTACAAGCCCAGCTCCCTAACCTTTATACTACACTTTAACCTCTGAGCTACAAGCCCAGCTCCCTAACCATTACACTACCCTGTCACCTCTGAGCTACAAGCCCAGCTCCCTAACCATTGTACTACACTGTAACCTCTGAGCTACAAGCCCAGCTCCCTAACCATTATACTACACTGTAACCTCTGAGCTACAAGCCCAGCTCCCTAACCATTACACTACACTGTAACCTCTGAGCTACAAGCCCAGCTCCCTAACCATTACACTACACTGTAACCTCTGAGCTACAAGCCCAGCTCCCTAACCATTATACTACACTGTAACCTCTGAGCTACAAGCCCAGCTCCCTAACCATTACACTACACTGTAACCTCTGAGCTACAAGCCTAGCTCCCTAACCATTATACTACACTGTAACCTCTGTGCTCCAAGCCCAGCTCCCTAACCATTATACTACACTGTAACCTCTGAGCTACAAGCCCAGCTCCCTAACCATTATACTACACTGTAACCTCTGAGATACAAGCCCAGCTCCCTAACCATTACACTACACTGTAACCTCTGAGCTACAAGCCCAGCTCCCAAACCTTTATACTACACTGTAACCTCTGAGCTACAAGCCCAGCTCCCTAACCATTATACTACACTGTAACCTCTGAGCTACAAGCCCAGCACCCTAACCATTATACTACACTGTAACCTCTGTGCTACAAGCCCAGCTCCCTAACCATTATACTACACTGTAACCTCTGAGCTACAAGCCCAGCTCCCTAACCATTATACTACACTGTAACCTCTGAGCTACAAGCCCAGCTCCCTAACCATTATACTACACTGTAACCTCTGAGCTACAAGCCCAGCTCCCTAACCATTATACTACACTGTAACCTCTGAGCTACAAGCCCAGCTCCCTAACCATTATACTACGCTGTAACCTCTGAGCTACAAGCCCAGCTCCCTAACCATTATACTACACTGTAACCTCTGAGCTACAAGCCCAGCTCCCTAACCATTACACTACACTGTAATCTCTGAGCTACAAGCCCAGCTCCCTAACCATTATACTACATTGTAACCTCTGAGCTACAAGCCCAGCTCCATAACCATTATACTACACTGTAACCTCTGAGCTACAAGCCCAGCTCCCTAACCATTACACTACACTGTAACCTGTGAGCTACAAGCACAGCTCCCTAACCATTATACTACACTGTAACCTCTGAACTACAAGCTCAGCTCCCTAACCATTACACTACACTGTAACCTCTGAACTAAAAGCCCAGCTCCCTAACCATTATACTACACTGTAACCTCTGAGCTACAAGCCCAGCTCTCTAACCATTATACTGCACTGTAACCTCTGAGCTACAAGCCCAGCTCCCTAACCATTATACTACACTGTAACCTCTGAGCTACAAGCCCAGCTCCCTAACCATTACACTACACTGTAACCTCTGAGCTACAAGCCCAGCTCCCTAACCATTATACTACACTGTAACCTCTGAGCTACAAGCCCAGCTCCCTAACCATTAAACTACACTGTAACCTCTGAGCTAAAAGCCCAGCTCCTTAACCATTATACTACACTGTAACCTCTGAGCTACAAGCCCAGCTCCTTAACCATTACACTACACTGTAACCTGTGAGCTACAAGCCCAGCTCCCTAACCATTATATTACACTGTAACCTATGAGCTACAAGCCCAGCTCCCTAACCATTACACTACACTGTAATCTCTGAGCTACAAGCCCAGCTCCCTAACCATTACACTACACTGTAACCTCTGAGCTACAAGCCCAGCTCCCTAACCATTACACTACACTGTAACCTCTGAGCTACAAGCTCAGCTCCCTAACCATTATACTACACTGTAACCTCTGAGCTACAAGCCCAGCTCCCTAACCATTATATTACACTGTAACCTATGAGCTACAAGCCCAGCTCCCTAACCATTATACTACACTGTAACCTCTGAGCTACAAGCCCAGCTCCCTAACCATTACACTACACTGTAACCTCTGAGTTACAAGCCCAGCTCCTCAACATTTACTCTCTACTACCGCACCTCAGTGCACATCGTGTTCCCTGCTGCAGCCATTTCCCTGTGGGAGTTAGTGTTCTGGTTGCCTTTGTCAATAGAGGTGTGCGCAAGTCAACCCCACCCCCACTCCAGATGGAGAGGGTAGAGGGCAGGGAGACAGTGCCAGCCTGCAGCCTGCAGATGACCTTTTCACACCGCTGTTTGGGTGTGACACATCATCATCATCATCATCATCCAACTGCCCCACCTGCGGACATGCCTAAGATTCGCCAATAGCATATGCTCGTGGTTGGATCTGCCAGGAAACTCACAATACACACTCACAATATACACACCAGGAGTCTTGCAATGTCATACTCATGTTTTTGTTTTCATTTCATTTCACCATTAGAACCAGTACCATCAGCAGAACTGAAATTCTGCCAAAATCAATCAAAAAACACATGCATCATTTGACCATTAGAACCAGTACCATCAGCAGGACTGAAATTCTGCCAAAATCCATCAAAAAACACACACAGGCATCATTTGAATTGCATAGAAGTTTATTTTTCAGTCATGGGGAATTTTAAAGTTTCAGAGAAAAATGTATCCAAAAAACAATATTGCAATATTCCCCACTCCTACCTGACACCTTAACTTTACTCTGCACCCCTACATAAGCGTGATTTTGTGTGTTCGATTGCCAGACGACGGCGTTTTTGTGACACAGCCGGACACCTGGCCACGTTCCTCCCACCGTTACAACAAGCCGGCAGCTATCGACCGCCAAAGCATAAATGCCTGCTTAGTCTGACACCTGGAAAAAAAAAAAACAACAAACTGAAGACCCTGTCAGTCCTGGCTGAGATATTCCCACAAACACTGTTATTTATCTCTGACAGCTGCAATCTGTCATTATAAACTATGTTTTCATTATCGGACTAATCCAGCTTTGGATGAAACAGATACATGCAGGAAGAGGCTGTGTAAGTGCGACTTGTTTAGAATGCGAAAACAGCACCAGCCAGACCTGCATCTCAGCTGTTTCACTGGGTTTAAATCTATGCAACACCTTATGATTGAAATCCCCCTTTTTTTAATTATCTGGTGGCTTTAGTGAGGTAGCTGAGTTTGGATGGATGCTGGACTTGGTTTGGTCATTTCAGATTCCTGTATCCAGCTTAGCACATGCACGGCTTTTCCAGACACGAACTGAGACCCAATCAAACAAACTCAAGATCTTTAAGGGCATCGAAACACACTTCACTCTCTTTAAGAAAACAGACAATTAAATCGAAATGGACTTTAAATTCTTAAAAGGGTTATGTACTACTCTATTTTAGAGTGAAATGACCACATTCAAAAGTACATTTTGCTTGCCTCCCATCAAATAGAAACTATAAATGAAGTTATAATGTAAAGTGTGCTTGAGTTGAACAGCAGGTGCCCTGAAGAGGCTAAGTGGGTTTGATGGGGTCCCGCCCACTGTGTTTATTTCACAATGATCTCTCATAAGGAAGGCGGTCAACCTTTCCTACATTTCAGAGCCATTTCCTAAAACATCCAATCTGAAATAAAAGGTGTTCATTAAAAAGTGATTACACAGCATGGATTGGTGCATGATGGGAAACTGGAGACCGCGCTCCAGGAGCTGGCATTGATGGACTGGGGTTACCCACCCCTGCGTTCAAACATCAACATCTCGTGTCTCTGAATGCTAATTTTGACCTCTGCTGCAAGCTGCGCCGTATCGATGCTAATCCTCGATTCAATCTTCCTCCCGTACATCAATGCTACGGCATCTCAATTGATCTGTGGCAGCACCGCTGACTGGTAAGGAATTGCTGGAGTCAACACAGCAGGGTGTACAGCTGGACAGGAGAACGTGGCAGTTAACCTTTGCCAATTTTTAAAAACCTCTTCTCCGGGAGTCATCAAAGGCTGTCAGTCTGTAAAATATGACGCCATCTGACTCCGATTATTAATGAAAACACCTCGCTCCTTTCTCAAGATCTCAGGGACTATCCCCGCGTGGAAGTGCATTAAATTGTCATAAACTTAATTTGCTGTGTTTAGCCAAGGTTGTCATGTCGCTCAGAGCCTGGAAACCGGAAGGATGACGGGTGTAATTAGCCACTAGTTCAGTCTGAACGAGGAAGAAAGCTCTGACAGGTTGAGTGATTTCACACTAGTGAGCAAATTCATAAATAAATGATGCGTGTTGAGCAGAGTGGTTGAATTTAGGACACTGTGTAAACCCCTTCACATGGCGATGAGTTACTGTTTGCTGAGGTAAAGCGAGAGGCTACATGTGCTGGAGAAAAGGGTAAATAGTCAACAGCTAATCCACTTAACGAGCTGCAGGAATCTGGAGATCAAAACTGCAGGCTAAAGATCAACAGAAATGCTTTTGGCTTGTTGCTTCACTCAAGTCTACGTGACACAGACTCCGTGCTTGATTCAGTTAAACACACTTACTGCAGACACAAGTATGTCCTTTGGAATGTTTATTTTTCATTATAAAATCAAACTTCATATGCCCTTACAGATACATACGTCTGTTTTGATTGAATTGCACACACCCTTATTCAAACTTTCGTCTGTTTTGATTGAATTTCTGTCACAGAGACTTCAATTTGCTTTCACTGAATCACGTCCTACATGAGATATCAGCTCAGAGAGTGACTGAGTTGGCCAATCAACCTGACCAAATCTGGGTAGCTACTTATTTGAAATTCTCTAGATCTTCGGATGCAATAAAATTTTCAACAACAGCAATGTAAGAGGAAAATGGAAAAGTGGTTTCGCACCCCCCCCCCCCCCCCCCATTCTGGCGCACATACCGCCGGCCCTGCTCTCAGCAGCGCGGAACGGCGGATGGATCTTCGCAGTGCATCCATCTTCCTCCGCGCCCATCGAAGCACTCATCAATCAATTGGCGGCGCGGGGTGATGAGGCCTCCTCCCGGCCCTAATGGGCTCCCGCGCACGTATCTCCCACAGCAGATTGCCAATTATCCTGGGAAAGCAGGTACGCAGCCACGCGCTCCACAACCCCCCCCCCCCTCCTTTATTATCCTCCTCAGGGCTCTTCTTCTACCTTCTGTGTTCGCCAGCAACATGACTGATCACCCCCCGCAAAAAAAACGTGCCAAGAGCAGGAGTGGGTGTGCATGTTGGAGGGGGGGTTGGTTTATCCTGAAAGTCATATCATATCAGCCCCCCCCCCCCCCACCACCCCCCCTCTGTCAATGCTTCATCAAAACCGCTTCCTTCCAGCTCATAAACACAGGCCCGCAACGAAAAAGGTGAACGCAAATGGAGGAAAACGCACGCGTTCCCCCCTACGGCGCGGGGACCCAGAGTGACCTCTGACACGAATCAGACGCCGGCGACAGCGCTGTTTATTGAAGTTTAATAGTTTGCTGAAGCAGGACGCCACCGCCACCGCCGCCGCCGCCGTTGTCGTCTCTCCTGTAATGCGGACAAACGGAGCTGCCACTACCTCGATAATACACTATAAAAAATAACCGCCGAGACGATAATGTCAAAACCTGAATCATCTCTCGACTCCGACAGTCTCTCCCGCAGCAGATAGCATCTCCAGAGCGGAGGAAGCGCTCGCTCTGCCAGGTCACGTCGAGCCGGCCGGGGTGCTGGAGGCAGAGTTCACACTGCGATGGGCTCTCTGTGGACGGGAGGTAAAGGCTAAGCCTCCAGGAGCAGAATGACCTGTCATCTGCGTAAGGTATGATGAATTGTTATGTCTCCTCTCCTGTTTTTTTATGGATCATCTAGTTAAAGCTGTCACGGCCCTTGAGAAAGGCATAACCAAAAACTTCAAAAAATAAAATTAAATTCTAAAGATTACTTTGGCGTGCATCCAACCTGCCTGTCATTTTTGTTTCATGGACTATCACTCAAAAGAACAGATACAATTCAGATATAGATTTTTATAAATATAAATAGTCATTAAGAAATAAGTAAAATTTTGGATGAAACCATCTTCTCTACCCGGTCTAGTGAAAGGCTATTGGCAGAAGTGATGATACAACAGCAGTTAATTCCCAGGATTCGACCCAACAACCAACAGGTTCAAAATCTCATTTCCCAAAGCGCCACTTCACACTGCGACACAAAGATTAAAAACACCCCTGATAATACATTTTAATCCCTCGGAACAGAGGCGCACAAGTGTGAGAAAATCCACTGGCTCCTATCCCACAGTATCGGTAAGTACGGCGCGCGTTTCAAAGCCGCTCATTAACGGATTTACAAACTGTCAGAAATCCAGATATATGTTCGTTTTGCTTTTTTATTTTGGACTCAGAGTGTATCATTAGTTAGAGTGACAGATGGTTGCTCAACCAGGCGCTTTCCAGCGTATCTGGCCTCGCGATCGCTCACGCTGCCATGATTCTGCCAAAGAGCCGCGATGGAGCCGCGTAAATATAGACCAGCGTACGGGTCTATATCACCCTGCCCATGCCTCAACAATCATCAGCTGACTCCCCTGCTATTAGCATGTTATGACTAATTCTCCGGACTACAGACGGACACGACAAGGAAACCCCGTAACAGAGATGTTGAAAAAAGTGCTTTCTTTAATTAATGTACTCATAACACTTCCCTCTGCTGGGAAAAATACATCTTCACTTTTTATCAGTTTCTAGGGCCTTACATAAACTAATGGTAATGATGCCAATTAACTCCCATGCTTGATGATAAAGCAGCTCTTGAACTAGTATTCAGGCCCGGTTCTTTAACTGACATATAATACACCTACACGATTACTCGCAATCCTCAATGACCTCCAAAGCAGGCCATGAACACATTTACACTACTTTCCTACAGCTTTCAGCTTCCCCCACTTCAGCTCCTGGAAGTGTTTCAAACAAAGAGAAAATATTAAAAATCTTTATTCAACTGAAGCTATACACATCACTACTGGCTCACTCGTAGTTTAGGCCACAAGGAAATGTTTCAAATTGGAACACAAGAAAAGTCTTTAGCTTTCATTCATGATATTATCGTGAAATCAGGTAAAACAATGGATCGTGTCCTCAAAAAGACAATGAAGAGAATTACCAAGGTGTGGCCCTCCTTGCCTACCCTTGTCTAACAGGTAAGTACCAACAAATATACCCAGAGACAAACATACAATGTTACACATCTGAGAATTCTTCATGATTACAGAAATACAACGGAAAGCTCTTCAGCAAAGAGATATGGGGAGTGTTTCTAACAGAGAACAGCCCAAAATAGACCGAGTCGAGGCAAGGATGGCGCCTGTCTGAAATGGTTTTTAAATTCTTCAGGGAAGTGAGGCCTGCTCCCTCCCTCACTCCTGTCCAGATTCTTCCAGAGGAGAAAGGGGGTCAGGAAGACAACAGGGAGGCTGTGTGAGGCCTGCAGCTGGCTGGGGCCGCTGTCCTCTCGCGCTTGTGTAATCTGGGTTCAGTCGTCCGGCGTCCTTGGTCCATGCTTCGGCTCTCGGTAACAGCTTTGTTGACACAGTAAAGCTGAGGCAGCAACGGAGAAGAAGAGTTTCATTTTGCTCAGAAAAAAAAAATGGTAGAGAAGACACAGACGCAGACATAGTCCTTGGCAACAAAACTGCTATTCATCACGATCTGTGAACCGCATGGTTACGGGGTGGTGGGGGGGGTGGAGCGGGATGGTGTTGAGGTTTGCAAACAGACATGTTCACTGTGCCCAAGGCTGGTTATTTTCGGCTGGGTGTGAACCAGATGGACAAAACCGGACCGCCGGAATGTCCCAGAAGCAGAAGGAGCTTACTGTCCAATGGTAGCATCTGCGGCCCAAGTTCTTCATTGGCTTCATTATGACATCATATCCTTCAGACCCATCCTCAGAGATGAGTCATTGACCCAAGGTCATGACTCACAGTGGTAGGTCAAGGTCCCATGGCACTTTTCCAAAACGCAGAGGCGTTAACCTCGATGTCCTTGGAGACAGACGTCAGACTGTTGAGTAATTGTAGATAGATGTAAGCGTGAGTGTATGGCCTAAGGGTTGGCATACACAGTGCTATAGATGCTGAAGGCACAGAGGATAGGATAGTACATGATCAATCAGGATATAATATGGAATAAATAGAGAATGAATTTCACCCTATAAATTTAATTCAAAGGCCGATGACCTGGGTGTGTCACGAGCCCCCAGTTAAAGAGCTTTCACGCTCTTTCACAGCTGATCGCTGGGGAGGAAGCCAAACACCACCGGCCCTGGTGTAGCGGCTTTTACCAGAGGCCTGTAGGGACTGAACATCCAGATTAGTCAGAAAAACTCACACCCTCGAGAATAAGGACGAGCAGAAGGCGGCGTCAACAT
>JAFBMS010001229.1:0-10000 GCA_019788955.1 Albula glossodonta
GATACATTTTTTGTTATTACATTTTACAGTAAATTAGGCAAGTTTTTCAACATCGTGTTTTGAATAAGCTTTATTTGTCGCAGAGTCATAGAACATTGACAGAGCATGAATGATGATGCAAGATTTATACTCATGTATCAAAAGCAGATATGAGAAATATGCAGGTATGAAGTTTTTATTATGCTGATTTATTATCACACACACAATCTGTGATATGTGTCTTAATAGAAAAAATTTACGAATGTATTTCCTCTCAAAAATGTTTTTGGTCATGGAGAGAAAACTGTAATCTTCAATGCAGTGGAAGGCTTGTAATGGTCACTTGGCAATGTCTCAACTATGAAATCTCAGAGGATGTATAGCCCATTATTTCTGAGAGCTTGCTTTTTGATTTACTCCTTCTTAAAGTTTTTTTTTTTGACACTTGCGGTTAATTCACATCCACTTTAATACAACTGACAGTAGTAATAAATTTAACTCTTTAATCATAAATTATGTGAGCGGCTATTTAGGGAATATGGAAGAAGCATTTTTATGGAAATGGTCAAATGAAATTCAAACCCAAGTATGGCACCAAAAACACCTCAGCATTCAGCTGCCGGTTCCACAGGGCAGGGATACTGGAAAAGATAAATATAAGGCTGAAGGATCTCCTGCTAAATTTGTTCCAGAGATTAATAGCCTAGCAGCCATCGGTCATAGAAAGCAGGCATTGTGGGTTGTTTTTGGCAGGGGGCTTGTTTGTTATGTAAGTGTTGCACATCGATTTCAAAGAGGGGGAAAGCGTACTTTAGGACCCGATTGTCTGATTAGGTGTGTCCAGATACAACGCGCCAGGCGGAACCAAGAGTCAACAGAGCGTGGGGTGGCTGCGGCAAGGAGCTCCATGAGTGCAAGGCAGAGAGAGGGAGAGAGACGCGGACTCACACACAGGTTCACAAATTTAGTTGTGCAGTGTGTGCATGTGGTTAATGTATTGGTTGGTTGGTCTGGTTGGTGGTAATTAGCATCTACCATGTTGCCCAAGACCTTAGCCTCAAGGGAGAGCAAGAGTGAAGGAGAGAGAGAGTGAGGGGGAGAAGGAGAGAGAGAGTGAAAGAATGGCAGAGTGAGGTAGCAAGTCTTTTTGAAGTTCATAAACATCCAGTCCCTCAGCTCCCCACCCATCCCACCCCAATCTTCCCCCCTCCCTCGTGGTTCCTGCTCCTCATTTGTGCCCCATTTTCTCAGCCCTAAATTGCAATCGGAAAACTCCCTAACCCCCTCCCGCTCACCCACACAGTCACACACACACACACACACACACACACACCCACCCTCCCCACTTCGCTTCCTCTTCTCCGCCGTTTCATGTTGCTTTTGTCTGCGCTAAGTGGAAGCAGGCTCTCCCGCCCTGGCATATTGAATGGATCAGAGGCGTCCTTGTAGCTACACGGGGCAAGGCGGAGAGAGCCTGGACCTTGTTCTGTGTCTGCGGCCGGGTTCTAATGTCTCATGACAGCTTTTCCTGTCCCGGGCTTTTCAGCAGTTTAAATTTTCCATCCGTTCTGCGGCTTTCCTGTCTCGCTAAGGACAACTGACTGCACCTCTCCTCCTCGGCCTTCATTCTTCCTTTACTCCAGCCCATGCACCCTATACACAGTCAATATCAAAATCCAACCCGCCCGCCCTGTTACAAACAAAAGGGACTTTAATGGGATTGCCCCGAACGCAACACAATAACGCAGTGGTGACGCCATTTGGATAATGTTTACAAAAAGCCCTGATGTTTGACAATTTGCACCCTTTCTTTTCGTGTTTTTAGCTCAGGGTATGGCTCTGTTTATGT
This sequence comes from Albula glossodonta, assembly GCA_019788955.1. Taxonomy (NCBI): domain Eukaryota; kingdom Metazoa; phylum Chordata; class Actinopteri; order Albuliformes; family Albulidae; genus Albula; species Albula glossodonta. The sequence goes on from JAFBMS010001229.1 coordinate 1,829, forward strand.
GAGAGTTATAAACAATCCCTCCGCTTGTTTAGCTGTTTTATTATTTTTTTTAACATTAGCATTTGGGGAACTGTAAGCAAACGTGGCGTGTTTTACAAGCTGAGCAAGTGTTGGGGAGCTGGCCAGTGTCAAAGCAGTGTTGCTTAATCGCCTCTTCCCCTCCCTCCCTCCCCCGGTGAGGTGAAGGGGCAGAAAATCCTGAAAGAAACCGTGGCAACACGCTCTTTACCTAGCCCTTCCTGTGCTTAGCGTCCGCCCGCATTAGTCCGGGGCCGCTCTCCACAGTAGCTCCTTGTAAAAGCAAAGCGAGAGCTCTCAGGTTTTTCACCATGACTACGGAGCAGCTGTGTCACGCTATGCTGGAGCGATCGTAAACCCACACATCAGACCACAGCGGGGTGTTCCTGCCCAGCTCTGCTCAGGGTGTTTATGTCCTCAGGAGTTGGCTGACAGGTGGCTGTAGGGAACACGGAAATCTGCACCCTACTTCCTGGGCCCAGCTGTTCTCAATGGGATGAATCTGGGGTTTGGAGGGTTTTTTTTTCTTTTTTTAGGGCGGGGGGAGACAGAGGTTCAAGCAAAGCTGGACTGCCAAACAACCTATGAGCACTTCTACCAAACAGCCAGTCGGCACTCTTTAAAGCAGCCAGGCAGCCTATCAGCAAGCTTTTACCTGCTGGATAGCCAATCAGCACACCTCCACCTGCCGAAGAACCAATAAGCCCGCTTCCACCTGCCAAAAAGCCAGTCGGCACACTTTTACCCATCTGACTTCATAAACACAGCCAAAACACCCTAAGCAGGAAATGGCGGTCAGCGCCATAAATGAGGCGTCGATGAGTTCCATCGGCATGCGGGTGCAACCTTCCAGCCTAACACTTTCACCATGGTCGCTGTGGTTGCCTTGGTCACCATGGTCACAGCATGCTGCAGTCGATCTTGACGTCAGCGCTCCCACAGACAGCTGCAAGTGATCACTAGCGGCTCACTGATTACGCCCCCCCCCCCCCCCCCCCCCCACCCCCCCCCCCCCCCCCCATTAACATCGCGGTTCCAGGCTGTCCAGCCCGAAAACCTCCAGGCTTTCACCCCCAACCCCCACCCCCATTATATAACCCCCCCGATCCGTGTCCAGGACCGATCCGGAGCTTGCATGTTGACACTTCACACTGAAAGAAAAAGAGGTGGAACTTGTTTGGTCTTGGGCAACAAGGACTTAAAAAGAAAGGGAAACATGCTCTCACTGTACTTGTTGGTTTTGAATTGAGAGGGTTACCTCATGTCATGGACGTGGAGCATATGTAAGAGCCCAGGATTTCGTAATCATCTGGACCAATCAGCTTGCTCATTCTAAGATCCTCCCTTCATCAGCCACTGCACCAGTGAGACTCAATCCTGGTGCTTGAGAATGGCAGGATGTGCCGGTTTTTACTGTTACTCAGTTCCTGTTAATTTCCAATTTAAACAGCTGCTTACACTGTTATCTCACTTCACCTGGTTTTCTTGGGTTTGAATTTGAGGTGGTAAAAATTTCTGGCGAAAACAACAACCAGCGTACAATGCTGGTCTCCAGGGCCTGGAGGAAGCGTCACTGCTCTCAGCACACTTCCCATTCATGCTGATGGGCAGCGTAGGCTCAATCAGAAGCACCAATCAAAATGAAGAATTCCACCTGTTTAGAATTCTAATGCACATCCGTCTCATGGATGCAGGCTCCCACTGTCACTACCCTCGTCACTTCATTGATAAATCATAAAGCCCAGGACATGAGAGGAAACTATGGCTGTACTGTCCAGTCGTTTAGATACGGCCCCAAATTGAGTCTATTTCTCTACTTTTCATTAAATTGTGAGGCGCGCATGAGAATGCATGAAAAGGGTCCATCAGTCTATTCATCGTTTGTGCATGGTGTGAGCACTGTAATATATCCTGGTACTGAATGGATTCTGCCCCATTGATCGCTACAATAACTGGACCGGAGACTGACTTCCATTCATTTCATGAAACAACGTGGAAAATGTGCCTCTAGCACATATATGCACCCAATTAATGCCTGACTTTGTGATATTTTTATTTGCCAAGCTGATGTCATAGTTAAAATGTTATTTTTCCAGTTGTTTCTTGAGTTGCATGGAAGTGAGTTATGAGTTAAGATGAGGCCTAAATGAACTGACATAAGATTCTACTTCATGAAGACAGCCCAGAGATAAAGACTGTTACTGAATTGAAATGCTTTTTTAACTCGTTTGCAAAAGTGTTGGGTAGAGTGTTTTGAGCATGGATTCATGTGAGTGAATGACGCCCTCTTGTGGATTTGTACTCTTAGAAAACATTTTTTGGAGATTAGCTTTTGGCTCTATCTGTAAACACTCCAAACTTGTGGCTCAGTGAAAAAAGTAAATACTGTAATATATTTTATATTTCTGCGTCCTCAGTTTTCACAACCAAATTGGGGTGAAATCTGTACCAGGGCAGGTTGGGGTGGTATCTGTACCAGGGCAGGTTGGGGTGGTATCTGTACCAGGGCAGGTTGGGGTGAAATCTGTACCAGGGCAGGTTGGGGTGGTATCTGTACCAGGGCAGGTTGGGGTGAAATCTGTACCAGGGCAGGTTGGGGTGGTATCTGTACCAGGGCAGGTTGGGGTGGTATCTGTACCAGGGCAGGTTGGGGTGAAATCTGTACCAGGGCAGGTTGGGGTGGTATCTGTACCAGGGCAGGTTGGGGTGATATCTGTACCAGGGCAGGTTGGGGTGATATCTGTACCAGGGCAGGTTGGGGTGATATCTGTACCAGGGCAGGTTGGGGTGATATCTGTACCAGGGCAGGTTGGGGTGAAATCTGTACCAGGGCAGGTTGGGGTGATATCTGTACCAGGGCAGGTTGGGGTGAAATCTGTACCAGGGCAGGTTGGGGTGATATCTGTACCAGGGCAGGTTGGGGTGATATCTGTACCAGGGCAGGTTGGGGTGGTATCTGTACCAGGGCAGGTTGGGGTGAAATCTGTACCAGGGCAGGTTGGGGTGATATCTGTACCAGGGCAGGTTGGGGTGATATCTGTACCAGGGCAGGTTGGGGTGAAATCTGTACCAGGGCAGGTTGGGGTGGTATCTGTACCAGGGCAGGTTGGGGTGGTATCTGTACCAGGGCAGGTTGGGGTGAAATCTGTACCAGGGCAGGTTGGGGTGGTATCTGTACCAGGGCAGGTTGGGGTGATATCTGTACCAGGGCAGGTTGGGGTGATATCTGTACCAGGGCAGGTTGGGATGATATCTGTACCAGGGTAGGTTGGGGTGTATCTGTACCAGGGCAGGTTGGGGTGGTATCTGTACCAGGGCAGGTTGGGGTGATATCTGTACCAGGGCAGGTTGGGGTGATATCTGTACCAGGGCAGGTTGGGGTGATATCTGTACCAGGGCAGGTTGGGGTGGTATCTGTACCAGGGCAGGTTGGGGTGGTATCTGTACCAGGGCAGGTTGGGGTGATATCTGTACCAGGGCAGGTTGGGGGTTGCTTTGATTGATGTGCCGTTCTCACCCCCTCCCCTCGCCCCAGAACAGGAACAGGGAGAAGTGGGAGAAGGACGTGAGGGCTGCCTCCAGTCTGGATGAGCTGCTGAAGCTGACCGACTTCCCTGACTGGAAGCTGTGGAAGTGCCGGCTGAAGCTGAAGCACATGGACCCTCCACCGCCACATCCAGAATATCGCTCCTTATCTTCCTCTTCCTCCTCCTCCTCTTCCTCAGCCAGCTCTCACCGCTCCACCCGCTATGCCGCCACCTCCTACAGCCTGGAGATCCTTAAAGGTGAGGGAGTCCAACATTTCTTTGAACCAGACTTGCTGATCACCTTGGCAACACAGTCCAGAACATTTCATCAAAGGGACAACTATTTAAAATGTACATGTAAATATACACAAAAACCATACCATGCATTTACACTCATGCTTAATGTAAAAAAGGAAGAAAGTTGGCAACAAAAACAATAAAATGGTTTATTATATTTTACATGATGATGACCATAAGTGCTCAGATAAGAAGTGTGTGTGTGTGTGTGTGTGTACGTATGCGTGTGTGTGTGTGTGTGTGTGTGTGCGTATGCATGTGTGTGTGTGTGCATGTGCGTGCGTATGCATGTGTGTATGTGTGTGTGTGTGTGCATTCGTGTGTGTGTGCCTGCGTGCGTGTGTGTGTGTGTGTGTGTGTGCGTATGTGTGTGTGTGTGTGTGTGTGTGTGTGTGTGCGCGTGTGTGTGTGCATGCGTGCGTGCATGTGTGTGTGTGTGTGTGCGTGCGTGCGTGCGTGCGTGTGTGTGTGTGCGCCTCTGCAGCCATTGATGACGAGTGGCAGAAGACCCAGTGCATGCCCAGGGAAAGCTGCGTCGACGTGGCTAAGGAGCTTGGCACTGGCACAGGCATGTTTTTCAAGCCACCCTGCGTCTCCGTCTTCAGGTGCAACGGCTGCTGCAACAACGAGGGCATCACATGCAGAAATACAAGTACTACCTATGTTAATAAAACAGTGAGCACTGTTCTTTTCTTACTTCAATGATTTAATTTCAAATGCTATCATTACAGGGTGGGCTCAAGGTCCCTGCCACAACCAATGCTATAATTACTCTCTCATTCAGTGGAATTAATTATTTCATGTTCATTCATGTGGAAAGAATTTAATATTAAATGTGTGTGGAGGGAATTTATTGCTAAGTGGTGAGTAGTATATCAGTACAGATATTTGATCTTGGGCTTTGAGTCCAAGGAGGCGGAGTCATGGCTTACCATTCTGGTGAGTTGATTCTCACTTCCCCCCCCCACCCCCAGCTGGAATACAAAGGTGATAGACAGAGGAAAGAACAGCAGACCTGACAGACGGAAATGTGAAGGGGGGGTGGGGGGGCTTGATGGGAGAGAAGGTACGTGGTGATTTTATACCCGTTAAACTGTGGTCAGGTTTGAGTGAGGGGTTGTCTGAAAATACCTCTCTGGACGTCTGTTTGAATGCATCAAAAATATGGCCTCATTGTGAGTGTCAATCACACGTCACCCTGGAGAACACAAGGTTGTGGCATGAACATAGTTATTACAGACTCAGCCACTAACGCTTTGAGGACTTTTCTCTGCTGCTGCAGTGCTGTTGCAGAGCGTTACCCAAACCCACTTTGCGTCTCCACAGCTTCTTACGGTGATACCGTTTAAGCACGGGCCGGAACCGGTTCTGATACAGGTGGCCAATCACACGGCTTGTAAATGCATGGAGCCCCCGCTGATCCGACGACACGTCCGTGCGCAGAGGAGGAGCGGGTGAGTCTGGACCACGCCGACAAAGGGCAGGGTGATTTGACTCGGAATCTTTATCACATTAATATCTAATGTGGATACATATCAAAATGCATGTATCAACATGCACGATTTTACTTTTCACATATTCTGAGCTGTAATTCCAGAGTTACATAATGCAATTTCCTCCTGGGAAGACCTTCAAGGGTTCTTCACAGATGCTGACATTTCTGTAAGGTTCCTCGTATTACTCTCTGAATAAGGTTCAACATAGAACTATTGACAGACATCAGTATCTCAGAAGACATTTCAAGGGTTCCTCAGGAAGAAAAATGAAGAACCCTTTAAAGCAGAATATCTTGTCCAGTAGGGCTGACTGTGCCCATATAGTCTGAAGCCTGATCATAAGTATACTGCTAAATTACACTTTCTCTGGGTTATTGCTATTATATATGACTCATGTATGTCAGGGTATCTATCTAAATTGTTGTAGATAAGAGGCTGTGCGAAATGTCTGTTATATAACTTCATGTAATGTTTCGATATGTCCATAGACCATTAACACAGGACATAATCCCTGATCCCAGCACTGTAACCACTACAGCAATTCACTGCTCATACTGCACTAGAGTACCAGCGTGTCTCTTTATACCTGAGCTTGTCTCCTCTCACCTGTCAGGTGCGCTCCTGTGCCAGAGACCGAGGGCTCACACAGGCTGTGTGCCAGTGGCTTAATCTGGGACTGCATGGCTGACCGATGTGTCCCTTACCCTTCTGCTAAACAAGGTGCGGCCCAAGTTCTGTCCATGTCTATATCTTCCTGGAGCAGAGTGAATTCTGGGTAATCTCAGTCAATGGAAGCTGGACATGTAGCTCAAAAAAGTGAACTGTATCTGCTAGAAGTGTATTAAAAGTGTAGAGTAAAAGTGTATTAGAAGTGTCCTGAATGGTTCAGTTAACAAGGTATTTTGTGAAAGGGTCAGATTCCATGCATTCTTTTAGGGATTACTCGTAAGATGCTGGTGTGAAATCAAAGGAATGTTGAAATGAATGTGTTGCTGAAATGGCATCAGTGATAATAACCGTTTTATGTTCCAGACTCATTCGCCTTCCCCAGGATGTCAGATTGTGACATCGATGTTGACCGCTGTGACTGTGTTCTAAAGAACAGCTCCAGATCCCGTTCCCCGTGACACGCGTACGCCGCTGTGCGTGCGCACACTGAAAAAGGCAAACGTTTGACCGCATCTCCTGCAGGTAAATTTTGCCATGTTGGGCTAGCTGTAACCAGGGTGCTGCAAGGCCAGTTGTCTTAGATTGACATCTTCTTACATTCGTGTGTCACTTTTATTTCAGTGTACACAATGTACAGTTTGATACTGAGTGTCAGATTGTATTAATGAAATTGTCAAGTGTGATAATATAAATGTAACTCACAGTAGCAGCACTTTAATTCCGGCATTAATCAGCGTGTCACATTTCTGTGTCTTAATTTTATCTCTAACAGCTGCAAGCGACTACATGAAGCCCTAAGCATCGACATTCTGCAAGGAAGCAGATAACAGTTCTCCTCTTATTTATTTTGTCTCTATTTATATTACACAGTTCATGTTCCAATGAACCCTTTTCCCCTTTTGTTTAGACCATGTTAAGTGTCTTAACATGCATAATTGTTGCTTGTGACTTTACATAAATAATTCTACATTTGTCCACTATGCACTGAGAAAAGGAATTTACTTGTAAAAATATTTTGTATTTTATAATTTACTCCCTTCATTAGTGATTACAGTGTAAATGTATGTAAATAAAAATATATGAAAAAAATACAATTATTTTTGTTTGCTAATTTATTCTTATTTGAATCATAAATGCAAAGTCAACAAAACAGCTGAAGGACTGTAATGTTTACCATGGTGGTACAAAGTCATATTTAGCCATTCATATATGATGAGATGTTTGTATTGGGGCCAGTACTCTTTAATACCAAAAGAAGGATGCAAAAATTCACTCTGTCATTGTCATTTCCACAGGAAGTGTTTAGACATGTGAAGAATAACCCATGACGGACTGTGGAATTGAAGCTGAATGACAATAATCCAGTACAGGGTGGTGTGATGTGGTCCCAAGATAAAACTGACAGGGTATTACCCATGGAGAATATACACACTTATCCCTAAAGCCAAAACATAGCTCTGTATGGGCACGTTCATGTTGAGGTGAAGGGTAGAGGCAAGGCATCAGTTTAGTCACTGGGCAAGGTTCGGAGAAATTATGTAAGTGACAATGAATACATCCACTATATACAAAAAACGTCATTCCCTGACCGGGAATCGAACCCGGGCCGCGGCGGTGAGAGCGCCGAATCCTAACCACTAGACCACCAGGGATATTGTATATTTCATATGTACAGCTGGTATAAATAGATGCTAACATACATATTAGTATTCGTTCATAATTGGATCAAAACCAACATACAAAGGTCGAATGGGCTTTTTCACGCCATATAAATTGCTTCCCCTAAGCTGCGGTAAATTCATAACAAACAGTCCAAAACATATTTCTCATTCAAATACAGCGCAGGCCCAAGTTGTGGAATAAATGCACACTTTCTCACACACACGCACTTTCCTGCGGCAGCCTTATCTTCACTCAAATTGCGCTTGGCTGCTCAAACCAGCAGTTCAGACAGAGGCAGCCACTTCTCCCAACATGAGCTGAAACCAGTTCAAGCCTTTGGAAGCATGGTATGTAACTCTGAAGCCAATCCGTGATTCAAAGGAATCAAATCATTTCTGAAACACACCAAAACCCTGTAGACACCTCTTGCGCATGTATTCTGAGGGGCAAGATTGCACCCTCGTAGACTGAATACTTACAACAGCGAGAGGTTACTATGTGTA
>JAFBMS010001229.1:15000-45030 GCA_019788955.1 Albula glossodonta
TGTGTTAGTGTGTATTGATGCGGTGTGAGTGTGTGTGGATGTGGTGGGTGTGTGTGAGTGTGTGTGTGTGTGGTGGTGTGTGTGTGTGTGTGTGTATGTGTGTGTGAGTGTGTATTGATGCGGTGTGTGTGTGTGTGTGTGTGTTTATGGGGTGTGTATGTGTGTGAGTGTGTGTTGACGCGATGTGTGTGTGTGTTTATGAGCGTGTGTGTGTGTTGATGTGGTGTGTGAGTGTGTGGGTGTGTGTTGATGTGGTGTGTGTATGTGTGTGTGTGTGTGTGAGCGTGTGTTTATGCGGTGTGTGTGTGAGTGTGTATTGATGCGGTGTGTGTGTGAGCGTGTGTGTGAATGTGTGTTGATGCAGTGTGTGCGTCCCCCTCCAGGTGCTGATGTGTACCGTGGGAGGCTGCAGGACTCCCCCCTGCACGCTGCAGCTCAGGGCTGGAGCGTCAGGCTGCTGGAGCTGCTGCTGGAGTATGGGGCTGATGTCAGGAGCAGAAACGCCCAGGGGAGCCGGCCCGTGGAGCTGGCCCTGCCAGGAAGCCCTGTGGAGAGAATACTGCAGCTCAGAGAGGGTAAGAGAGCCAGAGCACGTACACACACACTCACTCACACACGTATACACACACACTCACACACACACTCACTCGCTCACTCTCAAACCCACACACACACTCACTCACACACACACACTCACACCCCCTCACACACACACTCACACACACACACACACTCACTCACACTCACACACACACTCACTCACACACACACACTCACTCACACACACACAAACACTCACTCACACACACACACTCACTCACACACACACAAACACTCACTCACACACACTCACTCACTCACTCACACACAAACACACATAGACACAGACACTCACTCACACACACGCACACACACACAGACACCCTATTCAGCATCTCATACACACACACATTCACATACCCACACACACACTCAAACACACTGCATTCAGAGTCACACACACACACACACACACAGTCCCTCTGCTGAAGGCAGTCCTTGTAATGCTGTCAGTTCTTAAGTGGAATTTTTTTTTGGAATTAAAGTGAACTCGGCACTCAGAGTCAGTGATTTCTCTGTCATAATGTAGAACCTTTTAGGCTTTTAGATACAATGGCTGAAAACCAATTTGCAAAGGTACATACTGAGAATTTTTAGCCAAATGACCATATTGATTATGCAGCTAAACTGGGAAAAACGATGGCTGGCATTTTTATGAAGGATGCTAACCAGAGGAGATATTCTAATGAGGCTGTAGTAATTACAGATCCAAAGTCCAGGGGCAGCAGCAGTGACTTATTTCATTCATAATGACGGCAGCTTTCAATTTCAGCCAATCGGGAGGCAGTGTAGCGAATTGGCTAGGGAGCAGAGCCTATAACTGAGAGGTAACAGGTTCAGCTGTCTGGTGCACCAAGGCTGCTGTTCTCTTGAGTATGTAAGGCACTTAACCCAAATCAGTTCTGTAAATATCAAGCCACATAAATGGATTTCTTTTTAAAAGAAATAAGTAAACTGTGTAAGGTACTCTGGATAAGAGAATCAGAATTCCCACATGTCGTGGGGAATGGGGGTTGGACTCTTTTTTTTAAATTTGCAGAAATAAGATGTGTGAATTAAAGTGGGGGGACACATTTTCATAACATAAAATATATGATATATAATGTGTAATGTTTCCTTCAGCAGCTGTATTGTTCAGTCAGCATTTGCTAGACTCATCAGTAACACAGCACATTCAAACTTACCTTAACACAATATTAGAGACTTAGCCTTCCTTTGTAATAATGGTAATGTAATTTAGGTAGTCTGAAAATGTTTTTTGTAATAATTTTCTTGATGTAATTTGTGTAAATTATTTGTTGTGTGATGCCTGCTTCACCTGGAGCTCCTCCTGGGAAAAACAGAACTATTCTATTCTATTCTATTCTATTCTATTCTATTCTATTCTATTCTATTCTATTCTATTCTATTCTATTTTTGGCTCTCGCTCCCCAGGGCCCTCTATCCTCAGCCAGCTGTGTCGCCTCTGTATTCGCCAGACTTTGGGGCGTTCTCGTCTCCACATGGTGCCCAGTCTCCCCCTCCCACGCCAGCTCAGAGAGTACCTGCTGTACCAGTGATGGCAAAAGTCCTGAGGGGCCCAGGGTCACCAAACCCCCTCACCTCTCACCCTCTCACACTCTCACCCTCTCACCCCTCACTCCTCACCCCTCACCCTCTCACCCTCTCACTCCCTCACCTGTCACCCCCCTCACCCCTCACCCTCTGACCCTCTGACCCCTCACCCCCACCCCCTCACCTCTCACCCCTCACCCCTCACCCCTCACCCCTCACCCTCTCAGCCCTCACACTCTCAGCCCCTCACCCTCTCACTTCTCACCCCTTACCCTCTCACCCCCTCACCTCTCAGCCCTTCACCCCTTCACCCTCTCACCCTCTCACCCTCTCACCCATCACCCTCTCACCCTTTCAGCCCCTCACCCTCTCACGCTCTCACCCCCTCACCTCTCAGCCCCTCACCCCCTTACAGGGTGCTCTCAGCTCCCCAGCCCAGGCCCCACAGCTAAAAGTGGCAGGAGCTATCGTACAGGATCAGTAACTTAAAGACTGGACCGCATTGGTTGTCCAGAGAAAAACTAACCTGATTGGTTCAGACAAATCAGTGACTGACATTTGAATGTAGTTCTGCCCTAATGGGACTGATGAAAGCTCATTTCAACCATCGCCATGTCTCCCTCACCCCTCCCCCACTGCGCAGTTCATACAATACATTCAGTCCAAATCCAATTCAGTTCAAAATCACTTCTGTTTGGCTCTGTTGTATTTGTACCTTTACAAAGGCATCTTTAGAAGGCTGAGACCCCCCCCCCCCCCCAGTGCATGTGTAGGGTGACAGCAGCAATGAAAAGAAAAGGAATAAACCCCGAGCTGAACCCAGGTCACGGGAAGAGCCCACCTGCCTCTGGATGTAATTGGGCAGCTTTAATGAGTTTAACTGAACATCAGCATATTATATTATTAGTATATTCGCACAAACTCAGGTCAGTGTAGCTAGACTGAGGAGGCACAGCTTTTGGATTAAGAGAAAAAAGAAATAAGAGTGAGAATTCCAAAACTGTTGCATTTTATTTTTTCTTTAAATAGTTTTAAGGTACCCATGGAATTTTCTTTGTTTCCTCCTCATGGAAATATAAATATATATGACAGTGCCAGAATATTCAAAATGCTTTGCCCGTTATATAGACACAGAATCTGTTTGACCCTGGCATGTGGCATCGGGACATTAATGCTGTGATACAGGATGTTTGTGCTAATTGGGTCTGTGCGTTTGTCCTTTGCCCAAATCCATGGCAACCAGAGCTAATAAGCACATACAATATTTGGCCAGCTCAGTCATTCAGACCTTGTCCATATAGTGCCTTAATAATGACATTACATTACATTACAGGCCTTTAGCAGATGCTCTTATCCACATCAACATGCAGTACAAAGTGCAATCATAAATATAATGCACAGTGACACTTGACTATTACAAATGGAGAATAATGATGGTATTAGTTGTGGAGACCATTTTACGGCAGTTGTATAAAATGCAGCTGCTTAAAGTGTCACTTTTAATTTTGCATTGTGGAATGGCGTACAGGTCCATTTAAAAGGAACACGTTCCATGATGAAAAGCAAAATTGTAAATGTATCAAGCGCTCACACCTTAATAAAGGTTTGCTATTTAGAGTAAACTATCGAGAGGGTGGTCAATTCTAAAATATCACGAGAAGGAGAGTAAACTAGATCATGCCTGAATATAACTCATCTTTCACCCTCAGCCTGGCAGAAACATAAGAAATTAGGAGAAAGGGCAGACAACTAGAGAACCGCCACAAAACAAAACAGGAACAAACACTTCTCTAAGCCTCTTGAAAACACCCGAAAACTCACACTCTCTCTGGGAGTTTAGATGAACACTTCACCCAGTGAGGACTAAATATGCTGACTCTGACTGTTTGATACTGGGATACAGAGGGCTGAATGCTTTGGGTTTATTTAAGGTGAGGGGATGCTTTCTCTATCATCTGAAAATGTTTCTTTTTCTCAAATGCGAGGAGGTGCTCATGCTGGGCCAGGCACCATTATTTTGTTATCAAAAGGTTTGTCATTTAAGGCTCTTATGAAAGAGGATTAGCACAAAATATTTCACAGATTATTTATTTTAGCTACTGAATAAATGGAAAAGTTCCCCCTGCTCTTGACGCTAGTGATGATGAAAGAATAAGAGCTCAGTCCAGCCAACGCTGAATATTCAATTATAAGGCAAAGAATATTGTTAATTATGCAGTTCATTTTGCTTTTCTGGACCATTCAATGTAACTTTGCAATGAATCACAAAAAATATAAATGGAGAGAAAGCACCAAAATGAGAGATGAAAGCATATGTGATAAACGACTTCAGACTGCTGAAATCATTTTAATCACAAGAAGCTATTTTTAATAAATGATTAAAAGCTTGGAGGAAAAGATGTGTTTTTTTTTTTTTAAAGTTTAGTGGGTGGAAATATTTCATGTCCCAATTCATATTGGACAGTGTTTTGGAGAGCAGCAATGCAGCAATGCAGCGTAAAGCAGAGTGTGAAAGCGAATGGAAAGGGGCGGAGCTAAAGGAGGTAAACAGGGAATCTGGGCCACGACCTTCTATAGCTTTTATAGGTCTATAATTACAGTTTAGACCATATCAGTTTTATCCCTCATACACTCAAAAACAGCAGATAAGGCCATTCACAACTTAAGACATTTTCTTACAATTTTCTGTCAGCTAAATAAGAAAGTTTGCTGAATCAAACTTGTTGGCTGAACACCTGAAGCCAGTAAACTACTCGCTACACTCAGTAAATCAATCAATGAACAAAAATTGTTGTGATAAATTAGCAAGCTTACTAATCTTTTATCTAATTCGATATTTTTAACAGTTGCTTGTATACGATGTGTAGATATCCCCAGTACAATACAATAAAACTTTATTTATCCACCTCCTGACACCTGCTTAGCGTGAACATTCAAGGGGCAATGATCATAAAACAACTTATGATCACTGCATTTTGTCATACCAGAGCATCAGTCATCAGGTTACTATCCTGACCATTCAATTACTATGTCTGGGTACTATGACCTGGACCCACGTGGTCTGTAATGCAGAACGACAGGCATCGGCCGGCCTTGCTGTTGGATTTTGCGCCTTTGCTGCGGCCCCACGCCGGTCGCCCGTTTGAGCCGTGTCAGCCTCCTTTCCCTTCCGATTGGGCTCTCCCTCGCGGAGCCGCTTTGTCTGACACGTCAGCCTGACGCTTACAGAAAACACATGCCACTGTGTCCTTTCAGAGAAAATTTATCATTTAAAATCTGTCACAGCTTATGGTGTCAAAGGTTATGACGGGCCCGTTGAGAAAACTGCCGCGATTTTCAGACTTTTTCAGGAGGGGGACGAATGAGGAGGAGGCTGGTGCTCTTTCCACAACACCAGGGAATCTTCCTCCCATGCCCTTAATATCCCCCTCCCCCCACACGCCACTTTATATTGCAACAGAAAAGGTCATATTTCTAAATACATAACAAGAAGTCAGGTTAAATTAGGTTAGATGCTTGTTTTTCTTTCTTTTTTTTTTGTTTACTTTGATGAACAGTTACAATAACTCATTCTATGACACCACCATTTTCCCTTAAAATTATTTTAATGCAATGCAGGTTTAGTTCATTGCCATTTTCTTTTTTCCACAGATTCTTTATTGTCTAATAAATGGTTTAATTCTAGGGATAGGATAAATCAATCAAACCCATTACACTATTGGTCCACAAAACCTGAGACTGTTTGAGCTACAGTTTAATGGGAGCACAGTGCTTACTTATACATCCACCCAGTGCCTTCATCTCTGTGATGGCCACTCTGAAGTACAGCCCCACATGTCGCACAAACATAATATTTCTGTTTTTATGTGGTGCTAATATGGCAGTATGATGCCTGATCATACTTCCACGTATCTTCAGTTTTAAACTGGGAAGATAAAGGTTTTGAGCCATTCAGTGTGAATATTATAAGAAAGGGGTAAAACTATTGCTCGCATTATATGACCTTTTGGTGCTCTCTGACTCCTGAATGTAACATACAGGGATACGTCACGAACACACATGGAATGCGCTTCTCTGAGCTTACCTGTTTCTGCACTGTCAGATGTATTATATAGCAGTGTTTGATAACCAGGTATAGTCTGTTGATTAGTGATCCTGTTAGGCAAGCTCTTTAGCTGTTTGTCTATTAATTAAGCAGTCTAGACATGAGTCCAAGGCTGAATGTTTCCTGTAGAGTAAAAAATAAGCCCTCGTTTTAAGGGCGAACAAACCATAATGTAACCGGTAGTACAGCCCAGTGGTACATCTCTGCTAACAAATGTTCAATAAGCTCTTAAAACTTTCCCTGAGCTCTCCGATTGCTTGTTCTGAGAATCTAATGAAAGTAACATGTCAATATATGTTAAGTTCATGAACCCGAACACAGCCAGCTAGCCCAGAGAAGATTGCAGGAGAAATCGAAGAGACTGATGAGTTTTACTGCCTGAGCCCTCTCTCTCTCCGGGGCTGATTGCTGCTTCTCCAGCGTGGACCTCCCGGCTGCAACAGGTAAAGCAGTGCATCCTAGCCATGGGACACAGGCGATGTGACTGTGATTGGTTTTGTTTTGCAAAAACCGCTGGGCATGGCCTACAATGCATTTCTTTAAACCGAATTTGTCTAGTTCTAGCTTTTTCTAAAAAAAAAATTCAATTGGCTATGGCCCGTCTTGAACCAAAAGAGTTGACAATGTGTCCTCCGGCTGCACATCAAAGAACACAATTCAGCAGCAGCTGAAGCATTTGTCTTCATCTGTCTTCATTCATTTAATTAGTTTAATTATTATTTTTTATTAATTTTGGACTTAATGAAAGGAAGAGCAGTCTGCTCAGTTCCTGCTTAGTATCTAGAGATGGTACAAAAAATCCTGTTCCATAGTATGGTGGTCCTCTTTATGTCCGTATATGCAACAGTTAGATGTTCTTTTTCCTCATTTCATTTCTAATGACACCTGTCACTGGGAGAGAGTGTTGCAAGCAGTATGCTGTTTGAAATGGTTTCCCCACCCTCATTTTGAATTAAACAGTTTTCAAAATTTGCATGCAGGTTTTCTTTTCTAAAGATTTCTAAGGAAAATGAAACGCTTGTAATGAGTGGAGCTCAGAGTAATTGTAGCTGAGAGGGACAGTCCTGACCTAGCCTTTGCCTCTGTGAGTCTACGCTCCCCGAGGCAGCTGTGAAAAACCAACCCAAACAAATGAATTAGATCATACAACCATGGGAGCTGCAGGAAAAGAGGACCATCGCAAAACATCATATCCCATCTTTATCAACACTGCTGTTCTGAGTGAGCTCAGAGAACCAGAGAGAGAGAGAGAGAGAGTGTGTGTGCGTGCGTGCGTGTGTTTGTGCGTGCGTGTGTGTGTGAGCACACATATTTGTGGGCCCACCGTAGGGTCTCAAGGGTGCCCTCTATAGGCCATGCCTCTCCCTTCATTTCAGATGGCAGCTGCGATACTGCAAACAAAGAGGTGCCCTTTAGATATAGATACTAAAGCAGCAGGAAAAACTGAAGGAAGTCGTCAGTGCTTTGCAGAGTGTGTCCTCCCGCGTGTCTAACAATAGAACAGAGTTTGTAAAGCAGATGTCAGGCTGATTGGCCTAGCTCAGGGTGGGTCTGACGGAGCTCTCATGGCACAGAGTGACAGATCGATGCAGACGGCCTGCCAGTCACTGCAGATGGAGGATTCAGTCTCAGGGCAAGGGCACCTACACTGGAACCACAGAGCATCGGCAGTCAGCAAACCTGCCTCCAGACCTCCCTCAAACACAGCGTAAATACCCACATGATTATATCCTGCAGTATATTCTTCCATTTCCTTCATTGTTCTATCCAAGGGATTAATAGCAATCATTAAAGAAATGCTCAAATGAGGAAGATTAGAGCTTCAGAAACAAGCACTGCAGTAGCACTGTTTTTCAGTGTATGACTAAATATGCACGTAAAATATGCATGTAAGCCAAAAAAGACAGGGGTGGGGTGGTTTTACTGGGGGGGTGAGGGGGCTTTTCCACAGAGAGACAACAGATGCACCAACATGAATTACTTAACGGCGTGGAAATCCTGAATTTTAGGTTTATTGAGATTTGCGTTGGGTTTTGTTTAAACTGGTGAGATGGTAATGATTCTTACGTAATGAGATTGAGCGGAGAGAGAGGCCATCTCATTCTCGTGCCGGGAGAGGACGCATTTGAAAGTCACAAAAGGACAGAGATGCGAGCCCAAGCCCAAAACTAAATGTACTAAAAGGTTTTGGATGCAGATTCAGAAACAACTGACCAGGAACATTGCAAAAAAAAAAAAAAAAACAGACTGTCTTGAGGGTAAAAGCCCTATTTCAGTCTCGGGTTAGGCTGGTATAGTGTCTCTTCCCTGAATTCTCTGACCCATTACTTCCATGTTGTTTGGTTTGATGCAAAAAATGCTGAAACACACTTCACACTTCTTGTATCTCCATTTCCTATTTCTGTTGTTGCTGCTGTTTTCTTCCTTTTTTAGAATTGCAAACTCACTGCCCAAAATGACTCTTTTGACTCAAGGTTTACACTCAGCTCCACTCTGGGAATGGATTTTCAGACCTCTGTCTTGTTTTTGGAGAGCGGCACAGTGTTTGAGAATGTGTATTAGAATTGCAAAGGGATGCTGCTGCATCCGGCCAGGGCCAAATGGCGCCTCCTGTTAACAACCTGTTACTTGCCGTTTGCGGAACGTGGGGTTCCACATTACAATATATGAGCCATCACATGCTAATTTATTTGCCTTACACTGTATAAATGTTGACCACACGATGTAATCTTTGAACATTTTTCTCCACGCTTGTGTTCCCACGGCTGGCTGTATAAGTAAAGTATCTGTCTTCAACTGTGAACATGGGATCTGTCTCTTCATTAACAACATGGTTGTTTTACTCATTTTAGAATTTTCCTATTTACTAACAGTCTGTAAGGTTTGTGAAGACTTGGACAGTGTGGCTGGTTTTCTGGTTGAAGAGCATTATGTTTTGCTTTGTTGCTTTAGTCCAAATGGATTAATCTGAACCTCATCATTTTCACCTGATTCATCGGAAACCTCACGGGTCTTTTCAGTATACCCATCACCTGATCCCTCTCAACTAACTAACCAAATTTCATATTCAACTAATATGAAATTTTAGTTAATAATGGAATATGAAATTTTGTTAGTTAGTTGACAGGGATCAGGTGATGGGTATACTGAAAAGACCCGTGAGGTTTCCGATGAATCAGGTGACCTCACGGGAAATCTTCAAACATCCACAATGATCACCTGAAACCTTTGATAATGAGATGCATGAAGTATGTAACTGGTGAAACAGAGTTTGTCAGCAGGAAGCCGAGCTCAGCTCGCTTTAATATTCTATCTGACCTGTAGTTCACCAACAAATTCCATCCGAAGCATTTTGAACTCTAAAGCTTTATCCTCCTAAATCTGCTCCTGCCCAAACTGCCCTCCCTCATGATGTGAAGATTGAGGTAAAGTTTTGGCTCAAGTTCATGTTTGAACTGTGTACTGATCTCAGTAAATAAATGTTACTTATCAGTTAATGTCAATAACCATTTAGTAAACACTATTAATAATCATTATGTAAGTTTCAAATGTAACAAAAAGGCAGGGAATTTTATTTGTTTTCAAATAGTGTAATAACATGTGTGTTGTTATACAATTCTACAGGGCTATCGTTCTTATACCTGAGTAATTAAGAATACAACTAACTCTTGTTCCATATTGCCTGCAGTGTAATTACTCTATAATAAGCTTTTGTTACCGGTGCAGTTAGTACATTGCCACTCACATATACCATACACATTACCCAAGATACATTTAGAAATGAATGTCACTAATGTATTTCTACAGACAAAAAGATAAAAGGCTGGACTGGACCCAAAACAAACTATATTGGTCCTTTTCTTTTCCAAGTCTGTGTTTTACATGTTTGCTCCAGCTACTGTAAGTGTTATCCATCCATGGTTGGAATGATGCCTCATTATTTATATGCACATGTGAATGCATTAAAACTGTGTGGGAAAATCTGTTGATACAGGTTAAGTATATCAATAACAGAAAAAAGCAAACATGCACACAACATTCACAACATTTTATCCACAGGCATAATATTTCACAATTTTTTACACAAATCAGAAGATGACAAAGATAACACAGGTGTGAAAATGGAATAATTATGAAAAATAATAATGGAATCCATTCATGTACCATCCGCAGATGTGAGAACACTGTATAGAACTGGCCGGTGGCTCCTCTCAATCTCCAAATGACACAAAGTGACTGAGAGTCTGTTGATGCTTCAGCACTCGGCTCAGTCCCACAGAGGTGTATTTATCCAGTCGCACTCGGCTGAAGAGCAAATGGCCTGATTGGGTGTTTTTCACAGACTCATAGTCACATATCTGTTGTTTATTATCAGCATGAAAAACATCTTTTTCTTCTCCAAGAGGGCCAATTTTCAGGAAATAATACGAAAACTCTTTTATTCTTAGATGGTTTGTTTGTATTCATTATTACGCTAGATTAAGCACACTTTAGTTAGATGGTGATTTGATTCAGGTGCATTAGCAACACACAGCTGATCGCGCACGCTTTCTGTTCACATCATGAATATTCATTTCTGTTCAATCACACAAGAGACGAACCCTGAGCTACAAGGCCTTTTTAAAATGCTGCTCATGTTTCTCTGTTAATGTATAAACCATGTAATGCAAATTCAAGTTTGTTCACACAGCAGCTTCTAGTTTGCAAATTAGAAAATGCTTTTTTTAAATTATTTTAGATTAATATTATTTGATTTATGATGGATTGCTAATTTGGTTTGGATTTTTAAATTATTTTTGATAATGAATGCCATTACACCAGGATGTCAGTCAGAGTGAGGTGGCAGTGATTGACAGTCTCCATAAATAATGCTGCTTGTTCGTACTTTTAGAGCCTGTGAGGTAAAAGATAAAACAAAAACATACATGCTGTGCATGCAACGCTCCCACAAAGTGACCTGATCCACTTCAAACGCAGCGCCCTGCACCTTTCTGTGGGAGTGTTCGATTGAAACGCCGCGTGGTGCACAGGAGTCCACATGTAATTCCCATGAGATCACTACCCTGACATAGTAACGCCCAAGTGTTATTTCAGCATGTATCTGATCGTTAGGTTTATTTTCAGGGTCTTCATGAGACCTAAATCCAAGGATTGGCAATGTTTTATTCACGGTTTTGACCTCTTGTTCTTTAAAGTTCTCTCTAAAATGTTTAGCTGAAGCTTTTGTTTCAGTCGATAATCCAGATGATTGGACTGACCAGGGGCCAATCCCCAGCGGGGTTCAGGGCCTCGCTCATGGGCCCAGCCACTGCACTGATCTTGTTGTGGCCTCATTGGGGCTTAAGGCACGAACATTCTGGGTCCCCATCACACACCACAACCAGCTAGGCTATAGGCTGCCCATCTTTTCCTGGAAACTGTAAAGATATTGCTTATAAGAACACAGAGTAGATGAATGGCTCAGAATCTGATCTGTCTAGGGTAAAATAATAGTAGCTTTACATGAAGTCTGTGTGGTTTAATGAATCCAGCATTACATTAAAAAGGACAGTCCTCATTCTGAGACTCAGGTACTCATATCTGCGCTGTTGCATACTTTGCATGCTCAGTGTCCCTCTTGATGCTGACTGACCTGTGACATTTCCACCAATCTCCCAGACCTCTGGGACGATATAACTGAAACCAACCGTTCTTCACCGAGAACATTTAAAAACAGAAAATCAAAACAGATTTTACATGGCTGGACTTAAAACACTTGAACATTATTTAATGAGCAAAGACACACATCTGTCAAAAAATGCGTCTAAGTGTTTACAGAGAGCTGAGATATGATTCATAATTTAAACAGCACACAGACATCACATTTAAGTATCAAGATTAACTTTCCAATCTATTAACAAAACATTTACACAGAACTTTACAATGTCACACTACCTATATTATACTTAAGATCTAATGTTCCACATATTATTATTATTTTTTTTAATAAGTCCATTGATCTTAGTATTATTCATTGTTAATCTTTTTTATGTCCATATACCTGTGTGATTGGAAATGGCTGATCAGCAGAGAGCACAGGATACAAATAAACAAATACTGACAAACAGGAGCAAAACGAAATTTAAAATTACTGTAGGATTCAACAATCAAGAAAACAGAGATTTCTTTTTAAATTTTTTCAGAATGTTCAATACAGAATAAAATCAAGATACATGATACATAAATATTTTTTAATCAAGTCACTGGAGTCATTTTAGATGGGGGGCGGTGGCGTGTAATAGAAGCACTTTTATTCAGTCTGTATATCCAATTATCGCAAACTTTAAATCCCATTTCCCCTGTCCCGTTCCAACCTTTTATAGGAATATCACAGACAATAAGAAAAACATGATGAGTAACAGTGAAAAAACATACCAAAGAGAGTTTCAAATCACAGTTTATAAAAAAACGAAATTAACGAAAAGCACTTTGAGTTCCAGAAACGGAGAGAACTCAGGGCAGACACAATGGCAATGGTTAATGAAGACAGTCCCTCTCAGGTCAGAAATATAATGAAAATAGACAATGCAGAACAGGGAGCCAAAGACAGACAGGCAGAGACAATCTGCCAGTGGATGACTGCATTTCGAGATGAAAGGAGACAGACGGATACACGAGTGACTGAGGATGAAGAGGTGAAGAAGAGCGGGGCCTCGGCAGGGAGCAGTGATGATCTGGAGTGAATTTTAGTAGCTGTGGGGTGCTGATGGTGGGAGCGCACGGCTGGAGCACGACTCCCACTCAGACGCTCTAACCTCATAAAAGCGGGTTTCATAGCTGGTGGAAATGGAAATTGGTGTCTCAGGCATCATTCCACACCGGAAAATAAGTGCCTGAGGAGGACATGATGTTGGGCAACTACCACCGCTCTGTGTGAAAGGAGGGCATTGTCATCTTGACAGACCTCCTGTCTGCAGGAAACAGGTCGGTCTTTAAGTAATGATTGACATGTGTCATGCTTTATAACGTTATGAGTGAACCCAAACCTTGCAAAGAAACTGCACCCTTTATCATGTTGGAACCACTAGAATCCGTCAGTTATAACACTATTGTGTGTTTCTTTTTTTTTACATGCATCCAGAGCTGTATATTTAGATAACTCTGGAACAAAAGCAATTTTTTAAAAATTTGTTCTGTTTCTCACTGCTCTGAAATGAACACTGCAGAGCAGCCATGTGAGGGAGTGATGCCAGGGCTTAAGGCCCAATCCTGATCAACAACACCACAGGTCTCAGGTCCTCATTCCTGGCCCTGGAGAGCCAAGGTGCATGCTGGTTTTTGTATTCAGGTAAATTCTGACCACCAGTTCAGCCCCAGTAAATCCAGGTAAGGTGCAAGAACCACCAGTTTTACTTGGTCATTTAGAGCTAAGGAACCAACTGAGGAACTACAAGAACAAGCATGCATTGCGGCCCTCACACACCAGGAACCAGGGCCGTGGCTCTACACATATCCCTCGTGACACACATTGTTGCCGTTGATAAGGCTGAAGCTGGCCAGCGAGTGATTGGTGGTTTTGAGTGATGTCATGCGGATGGTGCTTCGGGCCTGGTTATTGGAGTGTTGGAGGTGAGGTGGGCAGGGCTGACAGCAGCAGCAGAGCTGCTTGTTGAACTGTTTCTGGAAGCTCTTGCTCAGCAGGTAGAGGGCGAAGGGGTTGACGCAGGAGTTGGTGAAGGCCAGGATCCGGGCGCAGACGCTGGAGACGAAGTGCAGCAGAGAGGTGTCCACCTCGGAGTAGTGGTAGGAGCGGTACAGATAGATGACGTGGCTGGGCAGCCAGCAAACTGCGAAGAGGCCCACAAACACCAACACCATCTTCGCAAGCCTCTTCCTCGACTCAATCTGAGAGGGGAGACGCCACAGGAGCAGAGTAAGAGTCTCTTCCAACCCTAACCCTAAACATAGAAACCCTAACCTTAGAAACCCTAACCCTAACCCTAACCCTAGAAACCCTAACCCTAAACCTGGATACCCTAACCCTAGAAACCCCAACCCTAACCCTGGAAACCCTAACCCTAACCCTAGAAACCCCAACCCTAACCCTAGAAACCCTAACCCTGGAAACCCTAACCCTAACCCTAAATATAGAAACCCCAACCCTAACCCTAGAAACCCTAACCCTAGAAACCCCAACCCTAACCCTGGAAACCCTAACCCTAACCCTAACCCTAGAAACCCTAACCCTAACCCTAGAAACCCTAACTCTAACCCTGGAAACCCTAACCCTAACCCTAGAAACCCTAAACCTATGTTAATCATAGAAACCCTAACCCTAACCCTAGAAACCCTAACCCTAACCCTAGAAACCCTAACCCTAACCCTAGAAACCCCAACCCTAACCCTAGAAACCCTAACCCTAACCCTAAAAATAGAAACCCTAACCCTAACCCTGGAAACCCTAACCCTAACCCTAGAAACCCAAACCCTGGAAACCGTAACCCTAACCCGGCTAACCCTAACCCTAGAAAACCCTAACCCTAACCCTAGCAACCCTAACCCTAAACCTAAAAACCCTAACCCTAAACCTAAATACCATAACCCTACCCCCTAAACCTAAAAACCCTAACCCTACCCCCTAAACCTAAAAACCCTAACCCTAACCCTAAAAACCCTAACCCTAGCCCTGGAAACCCTAACCCCAACCCTAACCCTAGAAACCCTAACCCTAGAAACCCCAACCCTAACCCTAGAAACCCTAACCCTAATGCTACAAACCCTAACCCTAACCCTGGAAACCCCAACCCTAGCCCTGGAAACCCTAACCCTAACCCTAACCCTAGAAACCCAAACCCTGGAAACCGTAACCCTAACCCGGCTAACCCTAACCCTAGAAAACCCTAACCCTAAACCTGGAAACCCTAACCCTACAAACCCTAACCCTAACCCTAGAAACCCCAACCCTAACCCTAGAAACCCTAACCCTAACCCTGGAAACCCTTACCCTAACACTAGAAAACCCTAACCCTAACCCTGGAAACCCCAACCCTAACCCTAACCCTCAAAACCCTACCCCTAACCCTGGAAACTCTATCCCTAGAAACCCCAACCCTAACCCTAGAAACCCTAACCGTAACCCTAACCCTAGAAACCCTAACCCTAACCCTGGAAACCCTAACCCTAACCCTAGAAAATCCTAACCCTAACCCTGGAAACCCCAACCCTAACCCTGGAAACCCCGACCCTAATCCTGGAAACCCTAACCCTACAAACCCTAACTCTAACCCTAGAAACCCTAATCCTAACCCTAACCCTCAAAACCCTAACCCTAACCCTGGAAACTCTAACCCTAGAAACCCCAACCCTAACCCTAGAAACCCTAACCCTAACCCTGGAAACCCTAACCCTAACCCTAGAAAATCCTAACCCTAACCCTGGAAACCCTAACCCTAACCCTGGAAACCCAGACCCTAATCCTGGAAACCCTAACCCTACAAACCCTAACCCTAACCCTAGAAACCCTAACCCTAACCCTAGAAAACCCTAACCCTAACCCTAACCCTAGAAACCCTAACCCTAACCCTGGAAACCCTAACCCTAACCCTTGAAACCCTACCCCTAACCCTAACCCTGGAAACCATAACCCTAACCCTAACCCTACAAACCCTAACCCTAACCCTAGAAACCCTAACCCTAACCCTAGAAAATCCTAACCCTAACCCTGGAAACCCTAACCCTAACCTTGGAAACCCCAACCCTAACCCTGGAAACCCTAACCCTAACCCTCAAAACCCTAGCCCTGGAAACCCTAACCCTAGAGACCCTAACACTAATCCTGGAAACCCTAACCGTACAAACCCTAACCCTAACCCTAGAAACCGTAACCCTAATGTTACAACCCTAACCCTAACCCTGGACACCCCAACCCTAGAAACCCTAACCCTAACCCTGGAAACCCTAACCCTAGAAACCCCAACCCTAACCCTAGAAACCCTAGAAACCCCAACCCTAGAAACCCTAATCCTTCAAACCCTACAAACCCTAACCCTAGAAACCCAAACTTTACCTTAAAGGCCATTTCTCTAGAAACAAAGGGACCAAAAACTGCCCACTTAAAACCTCTGGTACACTGAGCACACTGAGTGGTACCTAAACAAACGCACTTAAAAACCAACACAAGAGGGACCAAATTCTTCCTAATCAAAGGCTCCAGTACACTGAATGGCCAGTGCAAACCTTTCTTTCCCAAGGGGCCCTCACAAGGGGCAACTTTGGAAAAAAAGATTTTTTCTAACCTAACTAGCCAGAGCCTTCAGGTATTATTGGAACCTGGGACAGAATTACACAAAGGAAACACTAACACCACCTTAATCACTTATCCTGTTAAAACCACTCTGAATAGTCTTAAACAAGACAAAGAGGGGTATTAACACTTCAAAAGAACTACACATCAGAGGGAACAACAGAACTATCAACTAACGACAGGGCCATCAACTAACGACTGGGCCATCACCTACTGGCAGGGCCATCAACAGGGCCATTAAAAAGCAATAACAAAAGATGAAAAATACAGTGGGCTCCACCCACACCCATTAGAGGACTCAATCAGGTCCTCTCCAGGGCCTAATAAACCCAGCAACAAACCAAAGATACTCACACCTGACGAAGCCTGAGACAAGGCGAAACGTTGTGTCGACCCACGCATTTTGGAAGACAGCAGAGGACCAGAAGGGCATCCTTCCAATTACCCGCTGCCTACTACTCCAAAAAGAAGCTACAGAAGCTGACCGCCTCACAGAAAGGACACCAAAGGAAGTCCTGGGACAACCCCGCGCAGACTGTACTACTTTGTGGTGGAAACCTAACGGTGCCAACTAAGCCACAGAGTACCAGTCTAGGTAAGTATAGACTGTATTGATAAGCGTCAACCTTGGTTGACAAAGCACGCTATCAATCAGTCAAACCCCACACCGCCGCTTGCACTAACAAATTAAAAAACACCACACCAAAAACACAACAAAAACACCGAAATCCAGCACTATGGCAGCCTTTCCGGAAGTGACCAGGATCTTCTTCAGGATCATCCAGACAACGCACCACCTACAGAACACCGCAGCGTCTGGAGCCAGGAGCACACCACCAGCCAGCCTCCATAAGAAGATGCAGGAACTGGCCACCCTGGTGAGACCGGCCTCTCCAACAGACGACACCCTGGTGAAGCTGGCGGGAAATGCCCTCAACTGGCTGCATACGTGCATGCAGATCCTGGAGGAGCACTACCTGGAGAGGCTGGGCAACCTAACGAAGAGACTGGAGGGTATCCGACTACCAAACTGGCCGGAAGCATTCCAGGTGGCAGCCGGATGGGCCAAAAAGAAGTTTGGCCGAAGACTACACCCATCCACGCTGGACATCGCGGAGGCCACAGTCAACCCCATCCCCGCTGCAAGAAGAGGCACAGCGCCGGTCTCCACCAGCAACAGATTTGCAGCTCTGGCGGAATCTCCAGCACCCTCACCCACAGCACGGAGGACAAACCCCTTGGATACACCCCGGAACCAGGACCAGTACCAGAGGGAATGGCCAACCCTGCAACAGACACACCCACCCAGGAACCCTGCACATCCACGGAACCCGGGGAGGACCTGTCGACCGCAGGGGACCACGCGCCACCGGAGGGACTGGGAACCAGAGCCGCTGCCACAGCGACCCCGGAAGACGACACGAAGACAGGACTGCAGACACTCCGATCCCATTCCTACCCGCACCCCCACCCCTAACCCTAACCCTAACCCTAACCCTAACCCCACCCCTAACCCTAACCCTAACCCTAACCCTAACCCTACCCCTAACCCTAACCCCACCCCTACCCCTAACCCTAACCCCACCCCTAACCCCAACCCCACCCCTACCCCTACCCCTACCCCTACCCCTAACCCTAACCCCACCCCTAACCCTAACCCTAACCCTAGCCCTACCCCTACCCCTACCCCTAACCCCACCCCTAACCCTAACCCTAACCCTAGCCCTACCCCTAACCCTAACCCCACCCCTAACCCTACCCCTAACCCTAACCCTAACCCCACCCCTAACCCCAACCCTACCCCTACCCCTACCCCTACCCCTACCCCTAACCCTAACCCCACCCCTAACCCTAACCCTAACCCAACCCCTAACCCTAACCCTAACCCCGCCCCCTCCCCACCTGCCAGCGGGACCGGAGTGGAAAGCAGGATCTTCCACCCCACAAGACACCCCAGATCCAACAGGAAGATCCAAGAGTGGGAGATCACCGTCTGCAAGCCGAACATCATCCTGGGTGACTCCAACCTCTCCAGAATCCCGTCGCACAGCAGGGAGGACCTCCAGATTGACAGCTACCCCGGAGCAACCTTCTACCATGCGGCGGCCCTTTTGGAGAAGACGGAGGTGGATCCCAAGGTGCAGAGAGTGGTCCTGTCATTCGGGATCAACAATAAGGACCAGCATCCAAAGAGGACAGCCATCAAGCAACTCCAGACGATGCTGAGGATGGCCAAATCCACCTTCCCGGCGGCGGAAATCTGGATTCCGCTCATCAACCACTCCGGAAACCTCCAACACCAACAGAGATCCAACTTAGAAGAAATCAACCAACACATCCGGAGGAACATGCCACATGTGCCCAAGCTTCCAGAGGAGGACTTCCACACCACACGGGACGACATCCACTGGACGGAGGGGACGGCAACCCAGATGCTACACCACTGGCTCCACCATTTAAACTAAGGATCCCCACAAGCCCAAACACAAACAGGGAGGGGAACAAGAACATTATACTCCTGTCAAACAGCTTCACACCGACAGAAGATCAGGTAAGTCTGTTGAACAAAGGATTATCCTTCATACCCACAGTGGGCATCCGCAAAAAACAAAGGGAAACCCTCAAAGGACAAGTCCAGGAGTTCCACAGGAAACTCAAACTGGCGGCCTTTTTTCAGGGAACGGAAACCACGGAAAGAACCCCCTTCATACCGACATCAAACTGGGAACCCAGGACGGACCAAATCCCTGCGGAAATCACACAAATTATAACACAAGATCACACGCTCCTCAGGGCACTCAACCCCCAAACACACAAGGACAAGAACAACCTCAGCAGAGGAGAGAGCCAAGCTCTACGGGAGCTGGCCAACAACAAACAAATCATCATAAAACCAGCGGACAAGGGGAGTGCCATTGTCATCATGGACAGAACACAATATATACATGAGGCACATAGACAACTTAACAACACAACACATTATGAAAGACTAGACAGACCCATATACCCAGACACAGCCCAGGAAATACATACTGTCATACAGACACTACTGGAAAACAAATACATTACCAAAAAACAAAGCTTTTACCTGAGGGGAGAGGACAATCCTAGACCTAGGGTGTTCTACCTCCTCCCAAAAATACACAAACCACCCCAGTCCTGGACCATACCATATGAGGTCCCGGCAGGGAGACCCATTGTTTCAGACTGCAACAGCGAATCCTACAGGATCGCTGAATACATAGACCACTACCTAAATCCACTGTCCACAAAACACAACAGCTACATCAAGGACACATATAACTTTATAGACAAAATCAAAAACATCAGGATACCACAGGAAGCCATCCTGTTCACAATAGACATAGACAGCTTATATACGAACATCAACACAACGGCAGGACTAACAGCTGTAAGGACCTGGATGGAGAGATACCCGGACAACAGCCGACCGGACAGGAGCCTCTTACAACTTCTGGAAATCAGCCTCACCAAGAATGACTTCACATTCAACAAGGAACACTTCCTACAAATCAGCGGCACGGCTATGGGCAAAAAATTTGCCCCAGCCTATGCTAACATTTACATGGCACAGTGGGAGGAGACTGCCTTTGAAAAATGCCCCAAATTACCCACCAATTACTTTAGGTATCTAGATGACATATGGGGAACATGGACACATAGCTTAGAGGATTTCAAACAATTTATACACATACTAAACACACACCATAGATCCATTACTGTTAAATACACCACGCATAACCAACACATTGACTTTCTGGACACTACCACTTACAAGGGACCCACATTCCCCCAGACAAACATATTAGACACAAAAATTTATTTCAAAGACACAGACACACATGCCCTTTTACACAAAAGCAGTCTCCACCCAAAACATACCTTCAAAGGACTGATCAAATCCCAACTGCTCAGATTCCACAGAATCTGCACGCGGGAAACAGATTTTGAAGAGGCCACCAAAACCCTCTTCAATGCATTAAAACCGAGGGGATATTCCAGATCTTTCCTCAGACAGGTCCGGAAAACCTTCTTGACTACAAAACAACGGGACCCAAGGAAAATAATTCCACTGATCACCACCTATTCTGCATTCAGCCAGACGGCAAACGGAAAAATCAAAAACAACGTGGCCAGGATCCTGCAGAACACAGATGTACTCCAGGACTACAAGATCATCTCGGCCTACAAAAGAAATAAAAATCTCAAGGACCACCTGGTAAGTAGCAAACTGCCAGAAATGAACATGGTACAAACACAGGGCCCAGTTTTTTACAAACCTGCAACCACTGTCAAAAACAACACTACAAACACAACATACCTTATTAAACAAACACTTACAGTCCAAACAAACAATTGCATATATGTCATAAAGTGTAAACACTGTGACATAAAATATATAGGAGAGACAGGGAACACAATTAGAACTAGATTATCACAACACATATATAACATCAGAAACCATAGGGACACAGACACACATCTAGTAGCCCATTTCCTACACCATGGACTAGAGGCACTAGAAATATCGGGTCTGGAAACAAATATTAACTGGACACCAGGAGACAGACGGAGAGCGGAAAAACACTGGATTTTGAAGCTCAACACCATGTTCCCGGGTGGACTAAACAAACGCACTTAAAAACCAACACAAGAGGGACCAAATTCTTCCTAATCAAAGGCTCCAGTACACTGAATGGCCAGTGCAAACCTTTCTTTCCCAAGGGGCCCTCACAAGGGGCAACTTTGGAAAAAAAGATTTTTTCTAACCTAACCCTCAAAACCCTAACCCTAACCCTGGAAACTCTAACCCTAGAAACCCCAACCCTAACCCTAGAAACCCTAACCCTAACCCTGGAAACCCTAACCCTAACCCTAGAAAATCCTAACCCTAACCCTGGAAACCCTAACCCTAACCCTGGAAACCCAGACCCTAATCCTGGAAACCCTAACCCTAGAAACCCTAACCCTAACCCTAGAAACCCTAACCCTACCCCTAGAAACCCTAACCCTAGAAACCCTAACCCTAACCCTAGAAACCCTAACCCTAACCCTAGAAACCCTAACACTAGAAACCCTAACCCTAACCATCCTAACCCTAACCCAAAAAACCCTAACCCTAACCCTAGCAAACCCTAACCCTAACCCTAGAAAATCCTAACCCTAACCCTGGAAACCCTAACCCTAACCTTGGAAACCCCAACCCTAACCCTGGAAACCCTAACCCTAACCCTCAAAACCCTAACCCTGGAAACCCTAACCCTAGAAACCCTAACCCTAATCCTGGAAACCCTAACCCTACAAACCCTAACCCTAACCCTAGAAACCCTAACCCTAATGCTACAAACCCTAACCCTAACCCTGGACACCCCAACCCTAGAAACCCTAACCCTAACCCTGGAAACCCTAACCCTAGAAACCCCAACCCTAACCCTAGAAACCCTAGAAACCCCAACCCTAGAAACCCTAATCCTTCAAACCCTACAAACCCTAACCCTAGAAACCCAAACTTTACCTTAAAGGCCATTTCTCTAGAAACAAAGGGACCAAAAACTGCCCACTTAAAACCTCTGGTACACTGAAGCTGAGTGCATATTCAAACTATGTTCATTTGCTTATGATAACTGAAAATTCTCATACATTTAGTGAACATACTTATCTATAATTTATACACATTATATATAATTTACTGAACAAGGACAAAATACAGACTGATTTATTTCTTCAACTGGAAAAAAATGGACATCAATATGAGTGGGTCTCTTGCAATTTCCTTTAACTGCCCGTAAACATAAAAAAATGTCATTGTGAATGTGCTGTTGCTGTG
This sequence comes from Albula glossodonta, assembly GCA_019788955.1. Classification (NCBI taxonomy): domain Eukaryota; kingdom Metazoa; phylum Chordata; class Actinopteri; order Albuliformes; family Albulidae; genus Albula; species Albula glossodonta. The sequence goes on from JAFBMS010001229.1 coordinate 37,390, forward strand.
TGTGTGTGTGCGTGTGTGTGTGTGTGTGTAGTGACAGTATAGCATAGTGTAAGTAAAAGTTGTACCACAAATTTTCACACCTGATGTTTTATATCATTCATCCCTGTGGTTTAAAATGTAAATGTCAGAAGGATATATAGCCAAGCATAACACTGCCACATTGTTATCAAATTCAACAGTCATACTTCTGTTTTTTGTATTTCAATTACTGGCATGTCCATTTTCAGGATCCATTGTGTAACACCATCTTCAAACTACAAGATGCAATAATATCAACTAACAAAACTGTCAGGACCAATTGGGACTGCAGAGCTGATATTGATTTCCATGAACATTAAGAGTCTGGAGGCTTTATGATGTTACACATCATTTCAGCGCTCTGCATCCAGACTGGCACACTCACGTTTGCCTTGTCTGTAAACATAATGTGTAATTTGTACTACAAATGTACAAATGAACCAACAGAAAAAGGTTACTAAGCGTTATGGAAATCAGCTGGGCTGCACAGAATTATTTTTATTTATAATTAATGAATAAGCATTCTGGTGGAACACTGGAGCTTTTGAGTGCAATTTAATGCAGAGGGGAAGGGCCAGATTTACTTTGAAATCCTTTCAAGTTTTAAATTGAAGATTCCTTGTGTGATTGGGTCCTTTGAGAGAGAATATGCAGTTTTGCTCTTACATAATTCATGTACTATAATAAATTTTCTTAGAAAAGACATTAAGCATATTTGACTATGGCATATGCAAATTAAACAACGAGTATGAGAGTTAAATAATTCTTTTTTTTAGGAAAAATATGGCTAGTGATAATCCCTTCATTCAGAAAAAGTTCTCAAACTACAGCAAAAGCATTAAAATCTGTTGAGATCACAACAGTAACAACAAAAATAAAATGGAGGAAAGAGGGTTCTCAGGAGATACTGAGATGGGAGGAGCTGAGGGAAGTTACCTGCTACATTCACAGGCATTCTGTGCTTACCCAGAGAGTTCACAGTTTTACACACAATCCATTTATACAGCATGATATTTACTGGAGTAATTTGGGTGAGGTTTCTAGCTATAGGGTACAGCCTCAGCACCCTGGGTGAGAAGTGAACGTACAACCTAAGAATTATAAATTACCATCCCAACCACTTAGTGGCAGCACGTTTTTGTTTTGTGTTAATTTCACTGTAACACATTTCACATGATCAAATGTTCTCTGATGGAGTAAAGTTTACTCAGTTGTATTAGCACTGAAGATTTTACTGTGTGTCTGGGGTTCGAGGTTAAGCCACATCCAACGCACCTGTCTTCTGACGTGCATGTTACCTTCCACAGGTATGTTGCTGGCACTACTGAGCAGGCTCCTGGCGATGAAGAAGTAATATATGGAAATGATAAAGAGAGGGATGATGTAGAATATGAGGAAGGAGGCCATGGAGTGGATCTTAGGGTGCAGGTCCCCAGCGTGTGGGTAGGGGGCGCAAGTGATGAAAGTCTCATTGGTTTGGGTAACGTTGAAAGAGTGGAGGTCGGAGAAGATGGCTTCGGGGATGGCCAGAGTCATGGAGAATACCCAGATCATCGCGGCCCTGAGGCATACTTTCCCTGTAGCGTTTGACGTCTGTATGTCCATCGGCCTCACGATCGCTTTGTATCTGAAAACAAAGGAGGAACAATGAAACCGTACATACAAAGACAGTCATGAATTCTGCTAAAATTGTAAAGCAGGGGAATCAGCGTTGGTCCATTTTTCACACCCAGATGTTTTTCGTCAAACGGAGTAGAGCAACTGGAACACGTCCCGGTCCGTTTGCTGTCAAGGATGCGCATTGATGGTTCGCTGGGGTCAACAGCAAAGCACGATCGTCAAACAACGCATGGATCTTCACAGACGCATTAACCAGATCTGTGACTGACTGGTTCCAACTCTCAGTTCTGGAATCTGTCGGGGCTAAATCAGGGACAAAGGCAGGGCTGGTTCTCAGCCACATACGGAATTAGCACTCAGCCAGTTCCAGCTAACGGTTTCTTTTTAAAATTCTTCATCCATGTTTGGGGGAACATAACCACTCTGGCCTCTGCTCTTGGAATATATTAATAATATTTATACAATCGTTAGATTCTTTAATTTCTCTTGGGGGGAACAAAAATCAATCGCACAGCATATTAGAAAAATGAGGGATATACATATTCTACACCTGGAGTGATAGCAGTCTGCCTGCATATTAAGTTCATGTGACATGCATGAAATACATTTAATGTGTTCCAGTTAAAATACAAATGAAAGATATCAAAGACTGGAAAGTGTATGATTTCACTGTCCTCTTGACCTTCTCTCTCATGAAAAATAGATGTTAAATCTCACCGGGATGAAACAGCCAAAGGAAGGATGAATATTCAGTTTTTAACGTGTGGCTTGGAAATGTGGGCATGGACACTGGCAAAGGGTAGCCAGTCAAAAGGCAGCTCATACTGATAGGTCTCACAGCATCACAGAAACACTGAAACATTTGTTGAAGGATGTTGGCGCTATGTCACAAAAATACTGTGAATACGTCTACAGTGTCTGGACACACAGTTTTGTTCAGAAGAAGCCTTACTCCTCAAACCTATCTGTCAGCCTTTTGTAACAACACAAATATTTATGCCCAGCTAGTACGTAACTTACAGTGAGTGAAATTTGCAACAATTTCCTTAGCTATATAGTGACATAAATATACAGTATACTATGTATAGTTATATGAGTGTATATTTACAGCTCTACAACCTTGGTTTAAAAAGGCATTTGAGCAAAAAACAGGATTTCTCAGGTTAAGTGGAACTAGTGTTGGTATAAACGATGTTCATTTAACCCCATTAGGGTGGAGCTGCACTCCACTGTCAATCATTGTCTTGTTCAACAATGTATGTTTCAACAAAATGTGTACGTATTTAACACAGCAATATTCTGGATTTGCATCAAACCCCTGACTGATCTCTTTTCAATGTATCAGCCAGAGCTTCATCTTAACCACTTATTGAGCCTTGTTATGTGTTTGAGATTATGATTGAAAACATTATGTAATTGTCATTGAATGTGTGATACAGTTTGTCTGTATCACCTGTTAATGGCTTGAAGCTCTTCTCTTACCTGAACAACAATAGAAATCAGTCCTGTGATTTTCTGGTATGTGTTTACTATGGCATTTCAGCATATATTCTATATCTGTTGCTTGATGTGATGTCAAATCAAATCAAAAAGCAGCCCTGCTGATACATGTAAAACTGAACTCCAGGGCCATCAAACCAGACTGCAAAAGTAACAGGACTTAAGAATTAGTATTCATGACCGAAGACACAGGTACGAAATAAATTACAGCTGATAGGATCCTCTCATTGATGGTGAATATTAATTAGGTACTAGCAATCATTTTTTATTCAGCACTGTTCACTTGGGGCATGTGGTGGTCTTTGCTCCGGTGAATGTGTGCGTCTGAGCGAGCGAGAGTGAGTGAATGTGTGTGCGTGTGTGAGGGGGGGGGGGGGGGGGGGGAGCAAGAGAGAGAGAGAGAGAGAAATGTTGATGTGCAACATTAAAAACACACATCTTTTTTCTGTGCTTTTCCCCTTTAGCTCGAGATTGTGAATTAAAATGGACCAAACCATTTGTACGGGGTTGCAAGTAATGATATAGTTAAAATTAATTGTAACAATAGCAATAATAATTAGCGTTATGCATTCATATCTGAGTAATATCCATTGACTGAACTGTTATGTGAACATGCTGTGTTTGCATAGAGAGATTTCTCCCAAGGGCAAGCACAACAAAAAGCAATCGGACATTGATGTAATTCGAAAGAATCGCGTTAATCGGACAATACTATGTAATAGCAATAAGGGGAGTCGGCAAAAAAATCTGTAGTATATATAAATGAACACCTTGAATTTGATATGATAGACTGTGTTCAACATTCAAAATAATAGTAGTATGACCGGTGCCACTGTAGCAGCCTCGTGCCCATTCATGTATCGATAAAACTCATTCATGAATTGCAGTTCAGGATTTTGACTTTGATGTTTCTCCGTTCGCCAAACAAAGATGTTGGATGCATACAAAGCTGTTGATGCAATATCGTCTGAAGTTCAGATGGAAAACTCCGAAGGTTCTCTCGCGTGGCAGATTCAAGTTAAAGCTCAAATCTTCGAATAATTTCACATCAAGCTTGATGTTGCGTAATCAAGTATAATCAAATGAAATGTAGTTTAAAAACATGAAATGTAGCCATCAATCAAGCAAGCGAGAAAAACTAAAGACATCGTGAACACTAGTACAAGCACATACACTTGTACAACACTAGAATCTGCCAGCTGCTACAGTATAGCACAGCTTCTTTCTGAAAACTCATATATTGTGCTATCAATATGGAATGGAAGCGCACCCCCAGAATACTACGGAAGGAAAGTCATGCAGTTGCATATGCGATTTTACTTTTGTTATAGGCGTGAAATGTATAGGTAACATAACATATTTCATAACCTCCATGCCGTGGGCACCTTTCCTTTCCGGAAACGCCCCCATCCCCAGAGGGAAATACGACTTGGAATGATCTGTGAGATTATTGATCTCTTTCATTCGATCCAGTGGGTGACCAATCTGCGAGAAAAAGGTCTCAACTTTTAAGCTTATACAATATATTTTTTTCTTCTCAAAAGGGGGGGGGGGGGGGGGGCGAATCGGAGTCCCTATGAGCCTGGGAGGGGACACTTTCGCCGCAGTCAATAACCCTGAGAGTTGATTTCTGTCAACATGTGCTTGACATTAAACTAAAAAGTAAAAAAAATAAATAAATCAAATAAAACTGGTAATCGGACAAAGTAGATAATGGTAACTTCTTGTGTCTACTGAAGCACGTCTAGGTCTTGCGTCTCATTTGAGGGTAAATGCGACACAGGACGAGGAATTTTACGTTAATCTGTGCGGTCAATGGGAGGTAAACAGTAGTATATTCAAATGGATTACAGACAAACACACTCATGTTAAGACATAAACCATCTTAATACCCCATGTCCCTGCATGACAATTTTCAGATACTATTGGACATGTAGCCAAATGGTATTACATTTGCATTCAGTGCATTGAGTGAACAGCGTTCACTCATTTCACAAATCATTTCATTAGGCAATGTAGATTTATTGTGATGTAATGGAAAACGTGTTGGGAAACTGAGAGCAGTTATTTACTCATATAAATTGAAAAGTTGTGAATTTAAATTGTTTAGATTTTTTGCCTCATCATAATGAAATATTTTGAAAGAATGTGTTTCTGTCCTACAGGTAAGAAGACGGAAGGAACGGAGCACTTAAAATTGCAAAAAAAAAAAAAAAAAACTAGCATCTAAAAATTCGGATATTTTAAAATAAACTGTGGATGTTCGCGGTGTGTTTGTGTGTGTGGGGGTGTGAGTGTAAAACACAGCATATAAGGCGCTCTCAGCGTCCTTACCTATCCGCGGATAGTGCTGTCAGAGTGAACACGGACACTCCGACCGAAGTGAGCTGAATGAATGGAATTAGTTTGCAGCCCACTCTACCGAAGAGCCACTTGTCTGACAAATACCGACTGGCGTCCACCGGCGCGCAGGTGACCAGTAGGAGCAGGTCGCCCAGCGCCAGGCTAGACATAAACAGATTGGGAACGGTTCTCATGGACGTCACCGTGCAAAATGTCTTGATAAGCGTGATGTTTCCTATCAGTCCAACGAGAATGATGAATCCATAGACTGCGGCGATTATAATCCCGGGATACCACACGAGGTGCTCCGAGGCGGCGGGAGTGTGGTTTTTGTAAATCCAGGAATCATGGAGGACTGGACGTTTGCCATCACTGGGTTCGGAAGAAACGTTTCATCAAGAGACATTATGCTTAAATGTTGAAATAAGCGAGCCGTCTTGTTCTACATGAAGAAAATGTGTCCAAAAGTCATAGTCTCGTCACTCATTGACAGCTTTGACAATACATTTCTATGAAGTCGTTCAAGACAAATTTCTCGTTCTGCCTTTTCCAAATTGTTCATTACCTTTTGTATCGTTTCTCAGTTAGATTCTGTGGATTGCCCATATTATGGCCGCCCGCACTAGCTAAATCCGTTTAAAAAGATAAATATAACAATGCCAACACTTCAGTAAGTCATTCTTAACTTCTTCCACAACTTCCATTGATCTTTCCCGAGCTAAAAGTTTTCATTTCTAAGACTGGAGCTTAGTCCAAAAAGTAACACAAGAAGAGCCAAACCGCTGCTTTTGGGCGCTATAGGTGATTGTGCGCCCGTGCGTCATTTGTCTCGCACCCTATTACCAAGACTCAGGAGTGGGCGATGCGAGACCTGACCGGAATATTCTTTGAAAAAAATGTTTAACACTTCAGTGTCCGTAAAACTGAAATCTGACGTTTCGTACTTAAAGATGACTGGGTTTCTGCCGTGGTCATTGCGTGAATTGTAATGAATATGTAAGTTTAGTTTTCATTTGCTTTCTTCCAACCCCTCCTTCAAATTATTTGCTCTTTTAACAGTCGTTCAGGCACAATGTATCATATCCATAATCTGATTTACATCACCAAAACGATCGTCTGCTGTAATAGAATCCTGTACAAAAGTGCCAAGATGAAATAAACGGCTGAATCACTTGTGGGTTGCAAATAATTAGCCCCTTTACCAAATTTCCATACATGGTATGTTTTCTTTATGCGCAATAAATAGTTAAATGAGCTGATTTGCTAGTTATGACTGCTCCCGTGAGTAAAACACAACAAACGCTTTGTTTGACGTTGATTTAATTAGTTTGTGAATTAGTCGAGATAATTGCTTATGGGTTAAAATAAAAATAAGAAGACATGCGATCTAAAAATACTTTAGCTGCAATTAATTAAAGTTAACAGACATGCGTGTTGATATTCTGTACCTGGACTGGGTTAACTTTTCACTGAGCTGAAAAGTAAGTAACTGTTAAAGCTTTCTGCCATCACACTGTTACCAAATTCGGTGATATCATCCTGACATTTCATGGCTCCTTGAAGTATAACGTGAAACAGCTGTCTAATGCTGTTTGGATACTGGTCGCTGTCCGAAACGCTTGGGTTAGATGGCTTTCACAGGACGCTCTCTGGAGTCTGGCATTTCATCGAGTCTAACATTATTACGTTTAGGAATTATTTATTTTCATTCTATTTGAGATGTTCTCAGTCTGAGAGCCTGACACAGTGTAATTTTACACTCTTCCATGTATGTAGCTGGAGCTTTCTGAAGCAATGCGCCGTGAGGTACTGTGCCCACGGGTACAACGGAGGCAAACCTCCAGAGAACCGAACCTGCCAAATCGAATTACAAACCCAGACATTACACTACACTGCCACCATAAACGGCAGCATCCTGCAGTTTGAAGAGGGAGATTCACGGAAGACACAGGCAAACCTGATTGCCCAGCTTCGGAATCTTTCAAATAAAAACCGTCCTCTTACTCTCCCAGCAATGCTGTAACATTGAATTCTGATGAATCTTGTGAAAATTTGTGAAGGATGTGGCCACCGGGATTTCATAGTCTATCTTTGGGCACATCGCGTCATGAATATGCATAACCTAAAGTAGTCCCAGAAATTCTTCCTTTACCGTGCCCC
>JAFBMS010001230.1:0-44995 GCA_019788955.1 Albula glossodonta
CCTTGGGTTACAAAAAGAAAACTTGTGTTGGTTGGTTTGTTTACCTCCCTGATAAAGACAGTGCTAGATCCCGTGTAATATAACACTGATTGGGGGGAACATCCAATTAGATTGTTATAATTAGTAAAGGCAGAAGGCCATGGGGTGTTGTGCAGCCCAGGCTTGACACAGTGCTGGATACTCTATGGACCATGTACAAACTATGAAATGAGATTGGCTGAATGTATCTGTGGTCTGTATGTGCTCCTTATGTTCTTTGCTTGCATGGTGAAGCCCAGGGTTTATTGGAAGAATAAGGAGGAAGGGTGGGGGGGGGGGGTCAGGATTTAATACCAGCTGCAGTTGTTTTGGAGCCCATAACACATATCATGTGACAGGATGAGGGAAGCTGTGTGTGTTTGTGTGTGTGTGTGTGTGTGTACATACATGCATGTGAGTGTGTGTGTGAGATAGGTGTTGTGCATATGAGTGTGTGTGTGTGCGTTTGTGTTTGTGGCATGCATGTGAGTGTGTGTGTGAGTATCTGTGTGTGCATGCATATGTGTGTGTGTGTGTTGCATGCATATGGTGTGGGTGTGTGTGTGCATATGAGTGTGAGTGTGTGTGTGTGCGTGTGTGCATATGAGTGTTGTGTGTGTTGGTGTGGTGTGTGGGTGTGCATATGACTGTGTGTGTGTGTGTTGTGTTTGTGTGCATGCATGTGAGTGTGTGTGTGAGTATATGTGTGTGCATGCATATGTGTGTGTGTGGTGTGTGCATATGAGGTGTGGTGAGTGTGTGGTGTGCATGCATATGTGTGTGTGGTGTGTGTGTATGTGCATATGAGTGTGAGTGTGGTGTGGTGTGTGTGGTGTGTGTGTGTGTGGTGCATATGAGTGTGGTGTGTGCGTGTGCGTGTGTTTGACGTGCGATAGAGAGCAATTCCGTCTTTAATACACCTGAAATGCAGCAGATCCTGGGTCTGAGGCCGCTGGGTCTCTGTTCTGCGCTAAATCACAGCGCTGTGTTCAGACAAATGAAGTATCGCGTCATTTCCACATCTATTAAGCGCAGAAATAAAAATGAACAGCATGGTCAAGGTGTGCCAGGAGCTCACATCACAGACTACGGCACAATCTTCATTCGTCAGCAAAACAAGTGAAGTCTACATCCCCAAATGTGGAGCAGTAAAACAGTGTTTTGCACTTTTTTTCCCGCACTGAAGGAGAAGCTGGTAAGGGCCAGGTGTAGTGACAGCACGGAATTCCGATGGATCACAAAATGGGACGGCGGTATTCCCAGAGCACCGCCGGAGGAGCCAGCTCCGGAGTCTCTCTCCTGGCTTGTTTTTCACTGTTTCTATTTCAGTATTCAGTTTAGCCTTAAGCAGATTATTTTGACAAGTGTAGTTCATGTGTGCAGAGGACTGAGGAGGAGGAGGACTGGAGGAGCTGGGAAATGTGTTCCGGAGGGGTTTGGGTCAGGACCTGAGCCAGCCGTGGAACACAGTAAATTGACGGGTTTGGCGAGCGGCTGCAGAAAGGGGCTGTGATGCAAATTCCATGTGACACGGCCATCAATCCCCCGAACGCAGACGGAGCGCATGGGACGGCTCTGTTGCCCAGTAACCTCCCACCCGACACGCTCCCAATCCCGGGAAGTAAACAGTCACTCGCCGGAATCTCTTCACACTTGAAAATTGGTGTCAATTCCCCAGACGGTTCCGGAACAATCTCTGCAGCTCAAACTTCAGGAATTTCATTAGAGTGTGAAGCAGTGGCGCTGTGGAGCTAGCCCTCTCAGACCGCACACACACCCCCTCTGTTACACAAACACACTCACTCTCCCACACAGGCACACACACACACACACACACACACATGCACACCCACACAAACACACATGCACATACATACACACTCTGTCTCTCTCACACACACACACTCACATACACACGCACACACACACAAACATGCATGCACACACACACTCACACACATTCTGCCTCTCACACACAAATGCACGCACACACACACACACACACACACACTCTCTCTCTCTCTCTCTCTCTCTCTCTCTCTCTCTCTGTTTCCCAGATCTAACAGACCTCACCTCTCCTCATTCGGTAAAGACACAAAGAGTCTTAGACCACTCTTAGAACACTGTGTGCCATTCCAGGCATCACATTATAAGAGAGAAATTGAGTCACTTCAAAAAGTACAAAGAAGGGCATCTAAATTGGTTCCTGATATTAAACCTAAAAGCTCTGATAAAAAACTCCAGACACTTAGCAAATTCAGGCTTAGAAAAAGTGAACCAAGGGGGGATTTAACAAATGTTTTTAAATTCATGAAAGGATTTGACAAGGTGAAATACTAAATAATTTTCAGGTTGAGTTCAGTCAGTAGAACAAAGAGACACAGATGGAAATAAGTTAAGGGCATGTTCTGCACTTATATGATGATGTAGAAACAGTTGTCAGTGCTGGGAACAGAATGCCTGGTTTAGTGATAGAGACAGAGAACGCTGGAACCTTGAGAACAATGGTGAACCTTGTTGAGCTGAATGGCTGGTTCTCATCATTACGTTTTTATGTTCTTGTGCTCTTTCTCTGTCTGTCTCCCAGGCCACAGATACACTGACACTCTCCCTCTGCTCTCTGCCTGTTCAACACCAGGAATTACACCCATCTGAGTGTAAAAACTGGCAAGAGGAGTAAGTTCAGGGGGATCCCTTACTTTAACCCCAATCAATAACCCTTATCAAAAATCTCCATCCATAAATCAATAACCCTTACCCTTATCAATTATCTCCATCCATAAATCAATAACCCTTAACCCTAATCAATTATCTCCAACCTTGAATCAATGCCCCCAACCCTAATCAATATCTTATAACCTTGATCAATAACTCTTAATCCTAATCAATAATCTCAAACACCGCACTCTGTAACTTTCAACCCACAAACAAGAACTTTATGCAGCGATCAGCTTCAATCTGTGATCAGCAGGGACAGATAGACTTTTACAAATGTTCAGTCGGTGTTAATATCAGGGTTTGGGGTTTGCGCCTGCACACCGAGCACCTCAACCTTTTTCCCTGACCCAATACATTATCCTGACTGACTGAGGCTGTCATTGGATTATCGCACCAATACAGGAGGTACATGGAGCAGGTTAGTGTTTGTTAGGACTTTAAAGAGAGATGGAAAAATACAGCGTCCATACTCAAGAGAGCCAAAGCTGAGAAACTGAAGGGACTGAAACCAAATACCAAGAAAGGCTGGGGATCCAGCCTGATGGAAGAGAAAATGAAAAACTGCAGAAGGAGAGCTCTCACTAAAAAAAAAAAAAAAAAAAAAAAAAACAATACTCTGTAATGCCTTTTGTTGGTGTTTCAGCCAAAAATGTGTGGTGTGTGTGTGTGTGAGTGTGTGTGTGTGTGTGTGTGTGTTAGACAATGCCCTGCGCTCAAAGAAATGAAAAAGTAGGCTTTGCATTTCATTGCTGTGAGAGAGGAACAGTCAGAAACACCAAATGGATTCTTTTCTCTACTCGTCCTGAGACACTACTGAAGATGAGAGATGTTAGAGACAGTGCTTAGAAAATTATGCCTTACAAACATCAGCGCGTCTCGCGTGAAGCTACTTGTTGTTCCAGACAAAGATATCAATTCAGTGCCACGTTGCAATGTGGTCTTGCATTTTCTTCATGTTATATGGGGTAAAGTTAATGATGTACCTCTGAACAGAAAACCATATTTCTCAGTCTGCTGAAATTTCCATACAATAATCATAAGGTTCATGTTCAACATTACATATTCATAGCAATTTGCATTTTAAATTTAGATGAACCCCCCTCCCCAATTTTGACACTCTAAGGCACTTACATTAAATGAATTCAGAGTGAAATGGTGGATATCCAATACTGTCTTCTGCTACAAATTCTTGTTTCCCTTCACACACTGTCTTTCATGCTGTCTGGGTCTTGGTCTTGGATTGGCCTTGTTAAGACATGCCTCTCCACTTTAATATTGCTTTCCTTCAATATCCCTTGATGTACCATGGAACCCATCGAAAATACTACCCTGCCTTACAGAAACGTGAGCCTCTTGTTTTACAAACAGGAACATGACCGACAAAATGTCGCTGGCAGCAGCAGAACATCACAACAGCAGCGATATCACATAACAAAAAGCATTTTTCACAGAGCACAAGGACAGGACAGAAATGGTTTGATATGCTATAAGCGAAGAGGGAAGGCTACATAAGCACATGCGCGCAAACTCAAGCAAAACATGAATGTAAACTTAAAACCCAATGGTGTGCGTTAACTTTTTGCAAGTCTTTCATCATTGCAGACTTACTTGTCGGCGTTGCATCTGAGTTAGCCGGGAGTCCCAGGCCGCTCAGGGCACACCTCAGATGAGTGATATATTTCATTAGACCGGCTCTCATTAGGCATGGACCGGCTGCCAGATGGAAATGAAGCTGGGGTCTGTAACTAGCTTATAACTAGCTGTGGGTACACACAGATAAATCACGGGTTACGCTCCAGCAATTAAAGCCGTGCTGCCAGTTACTCACCGGGCCTTCCGTGTCTTCCCCTGCGCCGAGATGAAATTAGACCGGGCAGCGATACGTCTGAGCGTGGCTAAGCTTGTAAAAACATGTGTTATATATTAGAATTCATATTTTTAGACTTTTCCAGAGTAGAAAGTTCAAAACAAATTACTTGATGTTGTACATAAGCAAACTGATCAAAACATACATTTCCAAATATATATTATTATAAAAAAATGCAAAGACCTGTTTGATATAGTGACATACATGTAATCGGTATACTGTAAATGCACATATGGTGATGTAATTTTGGATAGTCCCATGCATGTGATTTTGAACCAGCTGTTAATATTGATTTAATCCACATTCCAAGTACAGTGCCACATGCTCATTAACAGATGTGCAAATTTTGGCAGCTCTCTTGGCTATTACATTTTAAAGAGTGTGAAATGATAGACATTACCCTAACTGACTTACTCACCACCTGCTTTTTATGATTTTTTAATTATTTTTATTTGTCTTTAGTCATGTGTGTGTTTTTACAACAGGCTACACATAGCATGAGAAGGTGTGTACCAGGTTATGTCTTCATTTCATCTCTGAATAATGGCTTAATCTATTTATGTTTATTATTATAAATGTCCATTGCAACTGCTATAGGGTTGCAAGATCCAAATTTGCATATTCATAATAAAGTGATATTTAATAAATAACATGTAATATCAGCAAAGTAAATTTGTTCTGGACAAATACATATAGCAGGAAATATTTTTTTTTTACTTTTTAGGCTATTTTCAAGATTATTATTCAAGTATTATTTGGTACAATCTGGATATCAGTCTAAAAGCTTGTGTCATACAATTTACAGAGCACTGATCTTTGTACAGTATGTTTAAGAGGGAAAGGCGGCATAAAAATGCATTCTATGCATATACCTTGGAAGACCTTTGAGTTACCGTAAGATCAACAGTTAATGAAAGCTGTGGCTGTATCTCCTGACCACACCTTTCCGATTATACATTTATACCAAAGTGTTACAGTTCAAAACATTATGAGATGAGAGATGTAACTTCCTATGTACGGAGCAGCAGAAATTCTTGCATTCGTGCAGACAGTGTTAACTGCTCTTATTGATCACTTAGATGCGTTAAAACATTGACAGTGTTGTGTTGGAGGAGGTTTATCAAAAACAAATCGGGTAAAAGCTCCAAATGTGATTCTGCTCTGATAAATGTTGCTGTGAAGCGGCACCCCAAAAACAGTGCAATTGAACAAGGTACAACTGTGTCCAAAAAATTAAATTAAAATTAAGTCATGGAATACCTCCATTTGCAACAACCCATCGAAAGCTTGTCCACAGCACTTTTATGTGATAAAAGAAACAGAGAAGCGTTAATATAACATGTACAGGTGTCAGAAGGTAAAATGTAGAATTGGGGCTTGTCCTTTGAAAAGGCTCCCATCGATCTTGGCTTTATTACATAGAGGCAATGACCCAATGAAGGCTTATCTGTGACACACTGCCGATGACTGGGACCTGATAGCTTCTGATATGAGCATACATGGGCAAACACATCACCTCTTATGGAAACTCAGAGACCCAACTCCACAGAGGATCTGAAGGCATCCCAGCAGCCCCCTGGGTCTGCGGGCAGTGAGGCCCAGCCAAGCAAATTAGCGTAGCACGATTCATTGTTTCTGTCTAACAAGGCCTCTGTGATATAACGACTGTCAGTGGAGTGAAGGCTGCCCCTAGTGCTATTGAGTAATACTCATTTTATACAGATTTGTGATGTTGGGCATGACATCGTAACCCTGCGCCTGTGTATGCAGATACATTTTTGTTGATGTTAATATATAAAACATCTGACTGAAAGAGAAAACAAGCAAGAATTTGCAATAACTATGACTGGGCTATTCCCACTGCCACACCCACCCCCTTTTAGCTAATTGGCATGAATAGAATCACACACCTTCACACACACACACACACACACACACACACACACACTTGATCTCCATGCCAAATTTCAGCCTCCTCGGGCGGAAACTGTGGCCGCCAAAGGGTGGGGAAATTTTTGTGGACCAACCAACCAACCAACCAACCAACCAACCAACAGAGCTACCTATAGAGTTTCTGGTCACAGCTAAAAACATTTGCTTGACCATAGAGCTCTTTTTATTATTAATTTTTGAACATAAAATCCTGGAACTGCTTTCATATGAGTCTGTAGAATACATTTTCAGACAACATGAATATAAGGGGACCCTCCTTTTTGGACCACAGAAAAAAGATAGGTGAAGGAAAAGGGCTATAATGATGTGAGGAAAGAGAAGGGATAGGGACGGAGGAGGAGATAGAGTGAAGAGGGGGATGCCGCATATGGAACATGAGATAGGAAGTGAAGTGGATCATTTTTGTACCTGTACAAAAAACCAGTTTGGCACGTAAAGGTATTTTATTGAGGGGTTGTCTGAAAATATTTCTCCCTGACTTTTGTTTTATCATACTTCAATGGCATGTAGGGTAGAGTAGGACGAACACCTTTCTTTTAAATATTAAAAAGTTACGTCAAGTAGAAATACATTTTTGTTTTGCTTTTACAGCAAACTCAATGACGTCACTCCAGCTTTGGCAGGGGGTGAAAAAAACTGCTACACTTGTCTGCAGTCTCCTATATTTTACTGAAGATGTGATGTCATAACTGATCGGAACGCATCATTGGCTGAATCCTTTCTACCGTCAGCAGCAGGACCACACAAGGTCTGGAACTGAGAAATATCACCTGACCCCAAGCCACCTAACAGGGATACTTGTGTACTGAAGATGAATTATTCAAATAATTTACTGTAGACGCAGGCTTTTAAACGCAGGCAGGATTTCACAGAAAGCGGAGAGGCTTGACAGTCTACATTAAAAAGCCTCTATCTAGCCTAAATTATTAAAAATTTGACAGATGGACTGCAATTAGCATGTGCAATGCTAAAATTGCTTGTATATATATATCCCATATGTACGTCTGTGACTCAGAGTGGCTTCAAAGCAGTGCACATTATGAGCAAACTTAGCGCTAAGCATTTTTTCCCTGGAATGAGCTGTGATTAGTCCCTTAATACGGTATATGAAACTGAAATGTCAGTAGCCTCCAAATCTTCAAAAAGCTTTAACATATCCAGGCTGCCGTTCTTCGCGAAGGTTTAAATAATGAGACCTCACAGTGGATGGGAATGAGTGCATTTCCCATAAGCCCTTGCTGGTGATTATAACGCTGAAAGGTTAATTTCAGTGTAGAGCCCGGCACTGCTGGCTGAAGGATGAGGAGAGACTCCAGAGCCAGAATCTCAAAGCAGATTTAATTACAGGAAACTCGCTCACTTGTCGGAAAGGAACACACAAGATGGTGCTCTTCATGTCGAGAGCTGTACGCTCTGGAGTGCAGTGTGAAGAGCAGAAACAGTTAGGGGTGAAGCCGAAGAGGGGACTGGAGGGGGAGGCAGAGTGGCAGGTTTCTGCGCGCACACGCACACATGCACACACACACACACACACATACAGACATGCACACACACACACACACACACACACATGCACACACACACACACACACACACACACACGCACGCACACATGCACACACAAACACACACACACACACGCGCACACACACCACACACACACACACACACACACACACACTGGGTGGATGGCAGTTTCGAAGCATGCAGTGGGAAGATATCTGAACCTGTCAGCAATACAGAAAATATAGCAAAGGAAACAGGATTCTGCCATGATGAAGATCTGTGTTCCTCTTAATATTCTTTTCCTTCTTCTTCCCGAGGTTACCATCAAACATATTGCCATGGAGCCTGATGTGAAACTATAGTTCCAGACTGCTGAATACGCAGCTGATTGATGAGATGGAAACACCTGTAAATCCTTGGAGAACGGATCTAAATTTAAGTGTAAAAAATAGCTCATGATCTCCATAAATTAAGGATCTTTCATGTGTTTCATTTTTGAAGTTACTGAAAAGTTTTCAAAATATATGCTATGGTCATGAGGTATGCTGTGCAGTGTAGTGTTAGCATGAATATCACCGGTGCTAGCAGTGTAGCATTAGCATGAACATTATTGTATGGCATTAGCAGTGCAGAATTAGCATGGATATCATTGTATGGTATTAGCAGTGTAGCATTAGCATGAATATTATTGTATGACATTAGCAGTGCAGAATTAGCATGGATATCATTGTCTGGTATTAGCAGTGTAGCATTAGCATGGAAATCAGTGTTTGGTATCTGCAATGTTACAGTTGCTTGTGCATCATTGTATGTTATTAGCACTGTAGCATTAGCATGCACATGATTGTATGATATCGGCAGCATGATATTAGCAAGGCTATGACTGCATGGCATTAGCAGTGGAGTGGAAGTGCTGTGTAGCATTAAGATGGTTTTGTAGCATTAGCATTTTTATCATTGTGCAGTGTTAGCAGTATAGCATTAGCATGGATGTAACAGTGTGGTGTTTCTGCAGTGAGGTTTTCTCATGGATATTGCTGTGCAGCATTAGCTTTGTGGAGCTAGCCTGTTCTCTGGCAGAGATCAGGCCATGGCATGTCTCAGGTGCGTCCAGTGGGATGAATGGGCCCATGGGTCTCTTGGCAGCAGATGGCACGGAGCAGAGTGCCAGACGATCATTAGGATGGCATTAAAAATCACAGGAAAGGAGTGGATCATTTTAATTACCTCGTCCCTCTCTCTGTGCTGGTGCCAGGAGAGCCCCTGCACCACTGCGTCTGCCACCAGGGGGAGTCCTTCCACTGCGGCTGGAATAACTCACCAAACCAGCCAGGGAAACCACATAACACACTGAGAGCTGCTCCATCCACACCGAGAGTAGCTTCACGCTGCAGCTTCCCATATCGATGTCTAGTAGCATGAGCTGTGTGGTATTAGCATATCAGTGTGTGGAATTAGCAGTTAGAATTAACATAGGTATCATTGTATGGTGTTAGAGGTGTAGTAGCATTAGCATGGGTATCACTGTGGGTATTAGAGGTGTAGCTTTAGCACAGATTTCATTGTATTTGATACCAGAGAAGCATTAGCATGGATGTGGTATTAGCAGCTCAGCACTCATTCTATAACTGAAGCTCCCACTGAGCGGCAGTTCTGTGGGTTGAGATGATGTTGGCTCATGGAACCCTCCAGAAAAAACATCTGCCAAGAGCCGACAGAACCAGGCAATTATTCATCCTGATTGGTTCCCTCCTGAGCTCTGTGATGGCAGTTATAATTAGCATAGCCATGACCTGTCTGTCGTCTGACACGTGCAGGTTAGCACCTGAGGGTCTGACTGTGGCAGCACTGTGATCACCATGCAAATAGAAACCTCATCTTAACATCTGCCTGCTCTGGTGGCTGTAATTTTCTTCGTGGCGGATCTGGTTGGGTGTGGTTTCTGCCACAGCGGCTTCAGTGCATGGACAGCATACACATGTGTTAAATGTGTTATGCACATGATATTCACTACTGGGCATTAGTGGTAGAAGAAGCATGCAACTCCAGTAATCACCACTTGGGGCAGCATGCTACCCAACAAAAGCCTACCACTCCAGTAATCACCACTAGGGGCATCATGCAACTCCAGTAATCACCATAAGCAGAGTGTGCAACTCCAGTAATCACTACTAGAGGCAGTGTTCTACTCCAATAATCACTATTAGGGTCAGGGTGCTTCTCCTGTAATGACCACTACAGGCTCTGTGCTACTCCAGTAATTACTACAAGGGTCAGCTCGCTAGCCCTTAATCACCACTAGGGGAGCTGTGGTACCCCACTAATCACCACTAGAGGAGCTGTGGTACTCCGCTAATCACCACTAGGGGAGCTGTGCTATTCCAGTAATCACCACTAGGGGAGCTGTTCTACTCCAGTAATCACCACTAGGGGAGCTGTGCTATTCCAGTAATCACCACTAGAGGCATTATGCTCCCTCCGATTCATGGGCTGGCCTGTTATCTGCTTTTATCTCTGCACATCTTCCCCTTGTTCAGTTGCAGACGCTCTGCCTCTTTTCAGCAGGGACCGATAAGGGAATCAATGGGAGCCTGTCCAAGCTGAGAGAGGAAGAGGGAAGCACTTTTCTTCCACCCAGAGGGGAAGGCGTGGGGGTCACACTGTTACCCGAGATGAAAAGTAAATGCCAGTCGTCAGATCAAATTCAGATGTCATTCCAGGGAATTGGTTCATTCTGCAACTAAAAGAGCAATTTATATTTCATTGGAGGTGCGAAAAGGGACAATCCCTCAAATGGATGTTGCTTTACCAAGATGCAGGCCTTGTTAACTCGCCACGGGAGAGTGCTCAGGTTAATCGGGTTCAGACACACTCTGAATGGCCGTTTTCTGTTGCCATGTCAGAGAGTGACCCGCTTTAAAAAGCTCAGTAAAGCGAAATTCAGGAGCCGAGACACAAGCAATTAGGGCCCAATCAAGAGAATGGAATGGAGATCACGTCTCTTTCTTCTCTCTCAGAAGCCTCAGATCAAAAGTAGCGGCTGAAGTGCTCGACGCGGCCATGACACGCCGCAACACCGTGGAAACGTGCGCGGCAGAACTCCCATGGCGGAACTCCCGCGGTACTGAGGTCCGCTGGACAGGACCCCAGTTCGGACAGCTGGGGGACCGAACCAGAGATGTGATTTAACGTAACTCTCCCTTCGGAAAGGCCGAAGCGAATCATCGTTTTCACCCTCTTAAGACGGCGGACTCCGTATGGCGGAGGGTGATTTATGAGAGGGTAGAATAAAGCGCTCAGACTCGCAGATGGGATGGGGGGGGGTTTGAGGGTTGAAAGGGGGGGATCCGATAAGTTCAGTCTCTCTCTCTCTCTCTCTCTCTCTCTCCATCCCGGAGCCTCCTCTCTCTCTCCAAGATCCGTGCGGAGAGAGCGGCCCTGGAAATTAGCGGTTGGCAGGCTGCCTGGATAAACATAGAGTGCTGACAGCTCAATCTCGGGCTTTATTAGAATACACAGATAAAGGCTTGTCTGGCACCGTAGCTCCGGCTTTCTTCCTGCACAGCCCATCAGTCGGGCGCTTGTTTAAGCTCTCGCTCAACCCCTCTCACACACTTGCTCCCCTCATACTTTTCTTGATCTTGAGGAGATTAACACTCATGGCTCTTTCACTCTCTCTTTCTCTCTCTCTCTCGCTGTCCTCTGTTCTTTGTCCTTTTTTTTTCTTTTTGTTGTCTTTCTTTTCCCTGCTACACTTAGTGCTGTAATTGTTGTGACAGTTATTTATTTATTTATTTTATGGCTGTGATTCAGAGAGGGACAATCTCCAGCATTTTGGTTTGAATGGCTGAGCATGGGAAATGACTGTGTCGTAATTAATGAATGATGAGTCACTAGCTCAAGATCATTTTCGGAATATTTATGAGCTGTGAAAGGCGACCCATCCCACACCCATCCACGACCCCCCCCCCCCCCCCCCAAAAAAAATGATATTTTTGCCAAAATTAGGAATACCAGACAGTCCCTCACCATCAAAAAGGAATTCATTTACACAACTGTCAAAAGTTATTTATCGGTAAATATACGCCCAGTGTTTTTCCTCTTGCCTAAAAACGTTATCGGCGTAATTGGCTGAATCTCTCCCTAATTAACATCGATCAGGGAGACAGTGTGATGAAACGTCTGCCCAATTCAATAACGAGGCCGGCGAGTGTGAGAGAGACACGCGACGGCTCCAGTCATTACTGGGAGCTTTAATATCAAACCCGGCAGGCTCGGGGAGCACCAGGTGGGCCGACGACGGCCCGCGGGGACGCTAATGAAAGAGGATCAGCGGTGAGATCCTCTCCCTTCTGCCGAGCCGCATGTGTGACTGTGGTGTGCTCGCTGTCCGGCGCGGCCCCCCGGTGGCCGGAGTAGGAACAGGCGCAGGGCACCCCTAAGACCGAGCTGAGAGGATCACCTTGTTCTGACGCCTGTAGTGGCTGAGGGCCATACAATGGAGAGATTATTCAATACAGATAGCCTGACTTCTGTTAGTGCCACAGGGTGTTCTTTATGTATAAATACCCCGCTTATGTTTTATGCGCATATTCTGGGAAAAATATCCTGTTGCTATTTGTTGATTATTCAAGAAAATCCTTGATAAATTAGTGGCCTCCAAAGCATGCTATTTTTACAGGTTGTTTCTAGTGAAAAGATATTTCAGAACTCTAGAAGTACAGGTTTTTGTATGTAAAACAGAAGGTACTGCAATAAGTCTAAGACCCAACATTTTTCCAAAAGTAGTTGTCTGTCTTTCAGACTTCCTTTTAATAAATAAATGAAACAAATACCAACACTTTGTTTTACTTCTTGCCCTTTATCTGATATTATGTTTGGCTAATGATCTGCTACTATTCAGTATCAAAAATATGCATAGAAAATGGAGAAAACCAAATATGTTACATGGGTTTAGTTTTATGCATATTAAAAATTCTGTGTGTTTACAATAGGTAAAGACCAATACAGGCAATGCAGCAACTTTTTAAACCCAGTTTTTTTAAAAAAAAAAAATTATCCTGTGTTATGATCTAATCGCTGTCAACCTATTTGAGCAACAGCACAATGGAGTACAAATCTCAAAAGTGAATTTTTCTCTATTTACTGAATGTACTTACTGGAATTCTCAGTTCTACTGCTGCATTTTTGTATTCCTGATGGTAAAAGCTGATGGTAACTGTAGAATCACTGAATTTACTTACTGTAATTCTCTATGGCATTTCTGCAGTTTTGTATTCCTGCAAAATACAGACTATACAGATTTTTCCTGTTTGGGTTGTTCTGGATGAGACTGTTAAGTGACAGCAATGTAAAATGATGAATTTACATGTTGACTTTGATTTTAAGGCAGATACAGAAGGCAGCATGGCAGAAAACGTTTTCATTGAAATAAGAGATTAATGTCTACAGAGTGATCATCCACACTTGAGCTCCGCTAGAAGGCAAAGGGCCTGGTTTACGAAGCCATTTTGTGCATGCAAAGCTGTTTTGCTAGTTCAAAAAGTCTAAGAGAGCATGTGATTGACATTGGCTTTGCTAGCAGACTCACAAAGCAGAATTATCTTTCCATTGCTGGCATGCTGCCTAAGAGGGTTTGCTTCTTTTGTCACATTTTCAAACATTAATAAATGTGTTGTGACCTTAGTTCCTGCGTGATTCCATATTGCATGTAGTCAATAGAGCTAAACATCATGGTAGGTAGTTTATGGCAAGTAAAAATACATCATATGAATAAACCAGTCAATACTGTACTTACATAATTATGTACATATATATACACACCATTGCGCATGGGACATTTTTTTATGAGGTGGCCTGAAAAAGGCCTGACCTTTACAGGCAAAATACTCAGACTGTCTCTGACATGTTGATTTTTGAACTTGCATTATTGTGATGTCATAGGTAGCTGAAGGCTAGAATGAATCCAGTGTGCCTTTAGACGCTCACATTCCATCAGACATGCCTGCTTTACCATGAGCCATCACTTTCTGTGTGCATTCTCACATCCACCGCCACAGCGCCCAGTGTATTTATTTTTTTGTGTCCGACATAGTGATGGTTAAAAACCGTGCCTTGCCTTTGAAATTTCTGAAAAGTTTTCCTATTCTTCGTCACCACGGAACAAGGCTGTTCCAGCAAATTAGCAAGGGATGTTTCTTTCTTTGAGCTACGCTGATACGTTAAAAAAAAAAACTCATATTGGTAATCGCATATCATATGTTCTGCAGTTAAATTTTCAATTAACAAAGTTATGTATAAATTAAATGTTTTGCAAACTCAGCTGGGTGTTGTAATAACAGAGTGCAATAATGTGATAACTGTGTTATGAATCGGTCTCATGAGTCGTTTCCCGCTCTGTGAAGAGCGACTGCTTCGGTATCGCTGAAGTCCTGAACTGTTCCATTAAAAGTACGCTGCTGCTCACAGCTCTGCCGCTAATACAAAGCCACCTTATTTTCAGTTAAAGTTAATATATGTAAATATGCTTTTTTTTCTTTACTCTCTGATTTCCTCTGTGCCAGATGAGGTGAATTTATTTGACAGGCTGGCATTATGGAGAAACTAGATGTTTGAGTACATAACAACAATTTTCTCATAAAGTGGAGCAAATGGGATTACGTGTTTCACTCCATTCGCAGAAGAGTAATCAAGCAGCCTTATGTATTCCCCTGTTTCTCTCTGTAAATGAAACAAGAAAGTAATGATCATTAAATAGTTGTTGTGTGAAAGGAACTAGAACATCCAATCTGAAAATTAACAGCGGACGTGACTCTTTAGTTAACAACAAATGCGGACGGAAAGGAAACAAATTGCACACAGCCTGGTGGCGATGAGCCAAATTATCGGCACGTGAGGTGGAGCGCTCGATGGCTCGGGTCTCGCATCTCCGCTGCACGGTGTCATGCAGAATGCAATATTTCCATTTCACATAAAGCCCTCTTCTGAAACCTGCAAGGATATGCGTCATCCATCGCCCAGACCAAGTCAGCCTTTTATCTTTTTGTCGATCGGCCTTCAACAACGATTTCTTTTTTTATTTACTTATCTCCAGCTGTTCATTAATTTCTGGAAATGACGGCGTGCGTAAATTGAAATCGGGGTGCGCGGCGTGTGAGATTCCACGTGGCCTGATTTCGTGTGATCTCGCCGTGCTGTGTCGCTCCATGTTTCATGTACAAGCCCCACCCCCCCCACCGCACCCCACTGCGACCCAAAGGAAGCGCGCCCCGTTATTGTTGTTTTTTTAATCAGTGGTTAATCTGTGTCACAGCGGCCCGTGTCCTTATTTGCGTTCGCGTCATTAATCATGGCGGAGTGGAAACGGGAGAGGGAAAGGTCAGTGTGTTAATTAAGTACGGCTCCAGTGCTTTTGTCAGTTTATATCGGGGTCGGGGACGCACGTGTGAGGTGCTACATCAACAGAGGGACTCCTAATAAGGGCTCCAGCCCGCTCTGAGGGCCAGTGTGGCAGAGGTGCCAGTCTTAATGAGTGCATTGGGCCTGTAGAGATGCCTCACAGATTACATTTACAGCAACAAAAAGCCTGCTTATCTGCGCCATGGCCGGCCTCTGGAGCAGCTCCACGCCAGCTCTGATAATCGTCTCTTTTTTTTTCAGAGCGATCGCGCTCCGTTAATGGTTCCCATTCCTCCCCACCCCTGTCACCCTACCCCAACCAAACGTGGAATGTGGGGAGGCGGGGATCCCATTTTTATTTCTGTCACAGGGAGGCTAAAGCTCGCGCTCCGAGATGAGTGGAGAGGTCACCCTTAATATCTGAAGAATGACGCGTGGCTGTCGGGGGTGTTGCAGTCAGGGTTGGCACTTGATTGCTGGGGTGTTGGCCTGGGTGGTGGGGGTGCAGGTGGGTGTGACAGGCAGAGCTATGGCTGCACATGACTGGCTCCAGACTGGCAGAGGGCTGCCCCCTTGTATCCTCAAAGCTGGAGGCGGGGGTGGGGGGGCCTGGAGTTTGGCGGGGGGGGTCATCGATGACCTCAGAGCGCCGCTGAATCACGGTCCACGTGGTTGCACCGTTCCAGCATCTCCCATTCGCCGCCCATTACCACACTGACAGAAAAAAAAAAACACTTAAAGTCAAAAGGTCTGACAGCATGATGCTAATGTTCAGTAATGGAGGAAACTGATTTTTTTGAAGAAGAAACGCACACCGGGGCCTCCGTTTTATCAGGCTAGACTCCCGCCGGAGGTATCTTAAGTGCTGCTGCTGCATGAGGAATTTGAGTCCCAGGGCCACGGTAAAATCCTTAGAAAGACCGGTGTTCAATTATTAATTAAGCCGATACCTGATTAAAGCTCGTAAGGCATTAACCAAACAACTTCCTGCAGATTCAAATTTAAACAGTCAGGCTAACAATTATTCTCTTGACACTTATCTGTGAAATCTTTTTTTTTTTCCAAGGCCACGTATGAGTCAATATTATTGTCTGATATTCACTTTAATCAAATATTAATGCAGACAAGAGAAAAGGAAGTGTTATAGCGTTGCGTCCACATGAGAGTGGTAAAATAAAAAGTTTGAAGGACATCGGTCTGGACCGTACCACACAGCTCCAGAGGACTGCCTGCAGCGGTATTGTGGGATTCATTTGTGAAGTTTAGTTACTTTGGGGGGGAGGGGAGGGGGGCTGGGGGCCGGGAGGACAGCCCTCCCCTCCCTCCCTCCCCTACGCAAATGCACCTCCGGCAGTAATGAAGGTCCTGCATGGGACCGATTCTTTGGAAATGATTTTCTCTCCCCAGACGCTCTGCCTGTTTACTGATCTGGGGCCGGCCAGCACCCCGCACTAAGCCAGCCCTGCACCCCTCCAGTGCAGGCCTCCGTTTGAGGAATTTGCGGTCTGGCAGTTTAAAGACCCATAGCCTAATGCCATCCCCTGAAAACATTACAGTCAGGGTTTTCAGGGATTAGGGGCTGGCCTCTATCCCAGGGATTCCTTTTAATAGGGGCAGTGAACCCTATTCAGGACTGCAATTCACTGCCAGACAGGAATTGAACCCTGTTAAGGACTGCTACCCACTGCCAGACAGGAAGTGAACCCTATTCAGGACTGCAACCAGAATTAAACATGGACACAGTCAAATTTGGCTTCCCTGTACCCCAGTTATGACTGGGCCAGTCTACTCCCCTGCAGAGCTCCCAGACACATGCATTCAAACATGATCACTAAAAACTTCTGTTTACTTTTCAATTCAAAAATCCCCAAGTCTGAAAATTACCTCAGATTTTGCAATGACATAAGCCAGATGTATCATTTTGCCATTGTGAGAACATTTCAGGCATCTTGGCACTTCATCAATATTTCTGTTTTTGTATTTTAAAAGCATACAACTCTAATGCCGGCACTGTGGGGGATGAAAAGAAAAAACACAGAGAGGCGCACTTTGAAAAACTCAGAAACTTGCACAACACCCTGATAAAAAAAACAACCATGATACCCAGGAGAAGCTGAAGGAAAAAGTAACCAACCAGAGAGCTCCACACAGATGGTCACTGTTTGATAACCCACCTGTGCAGCTCTCCTTTATACCAGATAAAGGACCTAACACCTCAATCTACAGCCTCAAACGCCTCAGTCTGTGCACCCTAACACCTCAATCTACAGCCTCAAACGCCTCAGTCTGTGCACCCTAACACCTCAATCTACAGCCACAAACGCCTCAGTCTGTGCACCCTAACACCTCAATCTACAGCCTCAAACGCCTCAGTCTGTGCACCCTAACACCTCAATCTACAGCCTCAAACGCCTCAGTCTGTGCACCCTAACACCTCAATCTACAGCCACAAACGCCTCAGTCTGTGCACCCTAACACCTCAATCTACAGCCTCAAACGCCTCAGTCTGTGCACCCTAACACCTCAATCTACAGCCTCAAACGCCTCAGTCTGTGCACCCTAACACCTCAATCTACAGCCACAAACGCCTCAGTCTGTGCACCCTAACACCTCAATCTACAGCCACAAACGCCTCAGTCTGTGCACCCTAACACCTCAATCTACAGCCACAAACGCCTCAGTCTGTGCACCCTAACACCTCAATCTACAGCCTCAAACGCCTCAGTCTGTGCACCCTAACACCTCAATCTACAGCCACAAACGCCTCAGTCTGTGCACCCTAACACCTCAATCTACAGCCACAAACGCCTCAGTCTGTGCACCCTAACACCTCAATCTACAGCCACAAACGCCTCAGTCTGTGCACCCTAACACCTCAATCTACAGCCTCAAACGCCTCAGTCTGTGTCCCCAAACAAAATAACCTACACCCTCAAACGCCTCAGCCTGTACCCTCAAACACACTGACCTGTACCCCCAAACACGTCAATCTGTACCCCCAGACACCACACCCAGTACCCACAAACACACTAACCTGTACCCCCAGACACTTTAACCTGTGCCCCCAAAACACACTAATCTGTACCCACAAACACCTCACCCTGTACCCCAAAACACAATAACCTGTACCCCCAAACACCCCCCCCTCCCCCCCCCCCCCCCCCGAGTAAATCTGTGGAGATAGCAGGAGAAGTAGCTACCTACAGCCCAGGCTGCACTGCACCCTGTGGTTTGTTTGATTTCACCTGCATGGTTCTCTAAGTAAAAGAGCATTTCAAGTACAGAGTAAATGTTGACAAAGTGCCGCTAATGGAAAGTAATGTGGAATTTGGCAACTTTAACAGAAATTAAGTTGAAGTGGCAAATTGATGATTTGAAAGTGTGAAACCATGCCTTAATACAGTAAACGTGCAGTATTTCCCGCTCTGAGTTGAGCCTCTGCTTCACTCTGCCTGCTCAGCTCAGATTCAAAGAGCCTGTCACTTTTCACTACCTCATAAAGCAGTGCTTTGGTCCAAGCTAAACGGCTGTGTGGAAAACACAAATACTAAACCGACACACACACAGACACACACACACACATACACACAGACATAGACACAGACATAGACACACAAACACACACACACACAGACATAGACACAGACATAGACACACAAACACACACACACACAGACACACACACACACACACAGACATAGACACACACACACACACACACACACAGACATACACACACACACAAACACAGACATAAACACACACACACAGACATAGACATACACACACACAGATATAGACACACATACAAACACAGACATACACACACATATACACACACACAAACAGCCCACATCCTCTGAACTATGCATTTCCCCTTTAGACTTTGAAGAGCGTACCGCAATCTCCCATCCCCCATGAAGCTATCCGAAAGAAAATAAATTACCTGATCTAAAAAAGTCACCTGATAAAAAAGAATCATCTAATTGGTAACTGGTGAACACACACAGTGTAAAGTAATCAGAAATCCTGGCATGCAGCTCGCTTTCAGATTTCATCCAGCACCAACTCTAAATTAATTCAAAATGAACTCTGCTTACACAAGGCTCTTGCAGTAGATTAGTAAATAAATACACTTGTTGCTATGTAGAAGTTGCATTTTCTCCCCGGAAAACCAGCTCTGTGCTAATTCCACAGTGTTGTGTTCACTGCGCTTTCTCCAAAGCTCACATGCTAGCCTTTATCCTTTTGTGCCTACACACACGAGGAGCAAGCACCAGTTAAACAGTTTCATCAGAATTAATTATACAGCCCGTGCATGTATGTAAATATGGTTTACGGTGAGGGTCCTTATCACTGATTAGTGTTGAGTGGCTCTCTCCACGGGAAAAAAGCTCCCCATTGGCTGGAATTATCAGAAGGTCGCTTGTTGAGGGTCTACTCTTATCCATCTGCTTAGACAAACGGATAAAACAATCCAGTGTATTTTAGAACATGCTCATATTAAAAAAGGGGTAAAATAGATTTTTTTAAGAGGTTAAACACGCTCAATATCCATCACCACCCTGAACAAGCTGAAGGTTGTTCTCCAGCAGGTGTTTCTAGACATATTTACAAGCAACCAATCTTACTCCTCCCCATTATAACTACAGAGCATTATTGCCCAATGCATGCTGGGATACTGAGTTTAATTAATGGGTAAGGCACACCTGTGTGGTGGTCTTTGCTTTGCGTATGCTGTTTCTGCCACCCAGGTGTTTGCATTAGCTGTGCACCCCCTGCACGTCTACACATAACAAGTGAGCCTACAGCAGGAGTCCTTCTCTCTGCGTCTGCGAGTGACAGGAAACAAGTGTGTAACATCCTGCAGGAAGCTCATGAATGAACAACTGTCTTTGCTGGGCAGCACCAGGGCATCACGCGGCGCGGAGGATGGGGGGAAGACGTGTTTTATTGTTACAAGCATGTAACTCCTCCATCTCTGATGTGATAGTGCTGAGTTGCCAATACATGGAAAATCCCTCATTTTGGGGGATTAAACTGGATTAGACGCAAAGGTGGTAAAGGAGGATTTTTTTTAGAAATAGTTTATAATGTGTAGGGACTAAGATAAATGACGGGCAGATTTAGAATTAATTCAGAGTGATAGTACAACTGAGGAGTGCCAGTCAGTCCCTCAAGCAGATAGCACTCCCGTTTATGTTGACATCACAGAAGGAGAAAATAAAGTTGCAAGTTGCAATCGCTATGAAAACAAAGTGTGCAGCTGACAAACTCTGATGCTAGGTCATCTCTTTTCCAGCAGACTGAAACAGCCCTAATAAATCACATTTCCATAGATGTGAAACAGCCGATCTGTTCCACAGATCCGCCATTTTAACGCCTGCAGTCAGGGGAGAACTGCTAAAATGACATCTGTACACCTGACAGGTCGTTTACCAAATCACAGAAGCCAGAATTCTGCTATTATATACTCTATTATACAGCTGTAAGTGAAATGATATTTTTTAGAAGATTGACCAAGGCTATTTCTAGTAGTTATGCCAATCTTGAGAGGCTAACAAAGAATTACCTGCATTAGGACCAAACTCCAAAAAAAATGAACTCTAAATGGGTATTTTAATGAAAGAAATTATACAATATCTGTGACTCTTATTTCGTGGTTTTATAATTAACCTTTTTTATCTTTTTTACACATTCTTTTAATTATCCTAATTTCCTTTCCTTGTTCGGTGTCATGCTATTTGTTTAAATATTATTGGGTAATTTTGTGGTCAGGGAGGGGAGTGCGATGAGGGAAGCGGAGGAGAGGGAGATGGAGGCTGTTTGTGATGGTCCAGGAAAATATGAAAGACTCAGAGAGGGAGGCATCCGTCTGAAAAGCAGCCAACAAACATGCTGAGCTGGCAGTCTTAGAGAAACACAGGCCTAAAGACTCCAGGGGTGAGCCATTTCCTAATTATCAGTGACACTCAAAGTCAGCAAACGGATGTGGAAAAAAAACGACAGCCTGGCTGACGTACAGCAAGGCGCTGAAGTATAAAAGGCATTGTACTGAATCCAGTGTGTGCTCAATGCTAACGAAGGTGAGGCAGATATTCAACTGCCCTAATAGCGGAATTCAAAATTCAACTGTCACAACTGAAAAAAATAACTGCCACTTGTCCTGACAGACCATCTCCCCCAGAGCTACTACAGGCAATGTCTGAGGTGCAGGTGCCTGAGCCGTAATGGAGTCCATGCCCTGTCCATATTTCACACCGTGCCAGACAGAGTTAGCGGATGTGAATGTCCATTCAGAGAGCTGAAACTGGGGGCCTCTGGGTGTGTCACGGACTAAAATCACATGTTTGCGGCCCAGCTTTATGTCGCGCTGCTGTATATTGGAATCACAGCCATGACATTGCCAGCTGTGGCCAGAGGTCCACACCAGCAAAATAACAATTGGCTCAGGATAGCTGGGGAAAGATAAGGGTTAAGCCGATTAAAGTGATCAGCCTCACTGTTCTGTAGTGCCCTCTGCTGGCTGGTCGGGTAACTGCAAGTACAGTTGTTTTTCAAGTTCTTCTGCTGACAGGGAGCATGGAATTGGTGAGGGCTTGGACGATTCTCAATGTGCGTTCTTGAGCATTCTTGCGTTCTTGTGTACTTGTTTGATGTGATCATTCATGGCCAAAGTACTATTCCAATACTCAAGAACGCAAGTAACCAAGAATGGATAAAATGCTCGGATGTGTTCTTGACACGCCCCTTTCATTGATCATGCATCGGTGGTTACTTGCCCAGTGAGAACGTCTCGGATTTCCCAGAAATCACTGCGAGAGCACTGCAATGGTTGCCGAGAAAACCCACAACTGTCAGTTTTTTTTTTTTTTATTTATTTTACCTCAACAACACATCTAAATCTACTTCTGAAAAACAAATGACAGGAAATTAGTATTGAAGTTGCTGAATATTTGCTGATTCTATTCAAATAACAGCCAATGTGAAAGTTTGCAACGTCCAGTTAGCTATGCTACCATTATTCCATTCAGTGGGGATGGTAGTTTTTGCTAGCTAAGCTAGCATTGGCTACAGAAAACTTGCCGTATGGGAGAAATGACAAACACAGGTTTTGAGTTTGTTGTAAGCTTTATTATATGGGCCAAGCTGCTGGGTATTTCCAAGGTGAAAATAAATGTAATATAAGCACAATAAAAACAAAGACACTTCACCGAATGTTACCAGTGCTGTCCTGTCATTGTCCTGTCAGCCAATGTCATTCTGTCATTGGGAAAATGAGTTGCGCTGGGGATGTTGGGCAGTAGCAAGCGAACCAGTAGAAAAAACATCTCAAAACTCTGGTGGATGCATTCTCCATCCTTGCAAACTTGCAAGACTGTTCTTCTCAAGAACACAAGTCCGTTCTTGCATTCTAGGTATTGAGAAACACCCCTAGTCTTCACATGAATCAGAGCAGTCATGTGATCCCAGTTTCCTCTTCCTGTGTCAAAGGGAAAAGGTCACTGCTACAGGCTGATAACTTGTGCTCAGGTGGACGGAAAAGGAAGTGGGATTTTTAAAAAAATCAGCATTCTGCCGTGTGCCAGCACCGAACGGCCTTGCAGTCCATTTGATTGAGAGGAAATTAGGCAGAAAAGTAGACTTTAAGGACATCATTAGTGACTTTGCCACCGAGAACCCTGGGTAAATGGCTCGGGGGTGTAAGAGGCACGCAGTAGAGTTGGAGAGGAGAGGAAGGCATTCAGGTTGGGCCAGCTTTGTTCACATACTCATGATTTAAGTGATCTGTTGGCTGACATTGTTTGTTGGGGGCACTGGGGTATTTTGAGAATTTTTATTAGTACTGTTATTCTTGTTTTTTTTTTTGTTTCTTTTTTGTTTGGCTGAGGGGGACTGATGTCAAACTTCCTCACAGAGCCTTGACTCTCTAGAATTCCTGGAATTATTGGTCAACTTATTTGACCATTTGCTATATATTTATTTATATTAGTGGTATTTAAAAATGTTTTTGTGTTTTATTGTTGAAAAAAAAAACATTGGTTATGACATGATGGGTAATTACACAGTGAAACAGTGTGTAGTAACACAGTGAGACTGTTTGTAGTTACACAGAGAGACAGTGAATACTTACACAGTAAAACAGTGTGTAGTTACACAATGAAACAGTGAATACTAGCACAGTGAAACGGTGTATAGCACAGTGAAATAGTGTGTAGTAACACAGTGAGACAGTGTGCAGTTACACAGTGAAGTAGTAAATAGTTACACTGTGAAACTGTATATAACACAATGAGGCAGTGTGTTGGTACACAGTAAGACAGTATGTATACAGAGTTTTACAGTTCCTGTTAATGTTTAAGGTGTACCAGAGCTTTGTCTTCAGTCATCTTCAAGTAGCTCTCTCTGTCCCCATGTGCTGACTGTGTTTTTATTTTACATCATGCAGAACATGCATAAAAATCACAGGCTCAATGCAATAATACCGATTTTACCAAGGGTCGCACATAATTTATGATCACACCACAATAAAATTGTTTTTATGTTTGATGCAATTTTTGTTAGTTTGACCAGACTTTCGGCTGCGTGCACTTGCTTGTGAAAATTGATGTGTTGACTTTGTTTTTGCCAGAGGGATGAGGATGGGGGGAGGGGGGGTATGGGCTGGATGGGGTAATGACTCGGCTTCTGTCAGTGTCCAGTTATCTTTAAATAAATTTGTTTGGAAGGTGGCATTTTAGATAGATGATTGTGTATTGTTTATTATCACTTACTGTATGATTTGTAGTTTTGTTTTGATTTAGATGCAGAGTTAGTTTGTGTAGATTTAGGCTGCCTCTTAAATCTGCTGTGTGTGTGTGTGTGTGTGTGTGTGTGTGTGTGTGTGTGTGTGTGTGTGTGTGTGAGTGTGTGTGTGTGTGTGTGTGTGTGTGTGTGTGTGTGTGTGTGTGTGTGTGTGTGTGTGTGTGTGTGTGTGTGTGTGTGTGTGTGTGTGTGTGTGTGTGTGTGTGTGTGTGTGTGTGTGTGTGTGTGTGAGTGTGTGTGTGTGTGTGTGTGTGTGAGTGTGTGTGTGTGTGTGTGTGTGTGTGTGTGTGAGTGTGTGTGTGTGTGTGTGTGTGTGTGTGTGTGTGTGTGTGTGTGTGTGTGAGTGTGTGTGTGTGAGAGTGTGTGTGTGTGTGAGTGTTTCTTATGTATTATTTATTTAATTATAATAATTCATTCAGGGAAGAAGGTTAAGCCTTTCCCAAGTTGAAATGTTTTAGAAATAGCTGTCTATATAATATAATATAATATAATATAATATAATATAATATAATATAATATAATATAATATAATATAATATAATATAATATAATATAATATAATATAATATAATATAACATTGCACACAGCTGCTCTGTGTATGGTTACAGCTACAGCCTTTGAGTAGTGAAATTTAACATCCCTAAATGGGTGAAGAGAGCAGCTCTCTAAGACTCTACATATGGTAGTACATAATATACAGTACAGAGCACCCCTATTGTGATGTATATAGCACTCTATAATGTGTACAGCAGCCTGACATTTTTCCACTCAACAACCCCAAAGCACTGTATGGAGCAGCTCTTACAGTGTTACATATAGCGCCCTCCATGACTGTGCAAAGCAGCCCTGTAATATTGTATTCAACACCCACAAAGTGCTGCATACTGCATTCCTACAGCAGTGCATGAAGCAGCAGACTGGCATTAATGTATGCGGTGCTTCTACAGTGTAGCCCATGGTTTAGAAAGTGCAGATGGCTGGCGCTTGGCTGTGTGTATCGTGTAATTCATTGGCAGAGAGGACAGTGCATCTGCTGCTGTCTTACATTACAGTGTCCCGCAGCAGCTAACAAACGGCTTATGAACAAGATAAAAGATGGGCCGCAAACTTTGACCAAGGTCGCTGTATTTCCGCAGAGGAACGGACCGTGACAGATTTACCACAGGCCAAAGTTTTTATTAGCGTAGCGGCGGCGCTCCAGAGACCCGGCCAGTCCCTGCTGCGCTGCCCCCTGCTGGGGGCCCTGAGCTCCAGCCGGTCCATGCTGTTCCCCGCTCATTACCCCGCCGGCTAATCGCACACAGAGAGACCACGCAGGCAATCAATTCTGACAGACCTTGTCCACTGTGTCCTCCGATCGCAAAACTCATGACTGTACATATTCTACACAGAGGCAGGCGCTAAGGTAGGGTTTTTTTTTTTGGGGGGGGGTTTGGGACAGAAGGTGAACCTCAGCCCCCCGTCGGGGCCCTGTTAGCAGGCTCGAGTCTGAAGATTTCTCCCCCATCTTGTTTACCACAAATTGAGCCTTGATAGTGCAACCACTGCTTCAGTTTGTTTCTGTCTATCTTTTCTTTTCGTTCACTTTTGGAGGCTGAATGGAGCCCCCATTGTCTACTGTAAAAGTTTAAGGAAACGTCAGCTACACATTTTCAGTTACAGGCCTACTCCAGCCAAATCTGTTTACTGGTTTCCCCTGAAAGGGTGGTCATAATCTGAAAGGAAGCAGAGCGTAATGATGCAGGACTTTGCTAAACTAGTAGGGAAAGTATTCATCTCTTCATTTGCTCCATAACTTCTCAAACAGGAACACTAAATCACATCTTTAACATAAGTGAATGTACATGTTATGCCACCTTTGGAAGCCTTTTGTGATTCAGTTACCAAAACATTGGGGGGTTGCACTGCTGTTATTTTTGTAAATGAAGTGCATCCTTCTAGCCCCGAGGCTCTTAGATCCAGCCCACCCATTTCTGCCGCTCCTAAGGACCGGGTGCAGTGAGTTCTCCTCTTGAGTGTGAAAACAGACGTGTGAACCAAAGAGCTTTTCCCTGCTTTGCCAAAAGCACAACGCTGAAGCTGCAGTTCAAGGCCAGTGCAAGGTAAAACACATATGGTGCTATACATAAATATTTCATGATAACTTTACACTTTATATATTATTTCTCTTCTATATTCAGTTTATTTATATATTATATTCATTCCATATTCCATATCAAATCATTTTATACATCATATTAAATTATGTAATTTTATGGAGTTATATCTTTTATCAGCCAATCCAACTAAAAGATATATCATCAAAATATACATTAGAAATTCACTTTCTAATGTTAAGAGTTTGATACTTCATAACATATTCACTTCATAATATATACAGGCCATAGAGAGTCATGTACATTTTACGAAACATTGCTCAATTTAACATTTGATTTCAATAACTGAAACTATTCATTGTGAAAAAAAAAATTTTGTCCAGCTAATCACAGTACACATTTTCATGTCATGCCCCCAGCTTTGATCGACCAGGCCAAGCTGATACAAGCAAGAGAGAAGCCCTGAATTATTGCCATTTCATACAAATAAATTCATCAATGCATTATGGGTAGCATAATCATCCTCAGGTAATCAGGAGATGAACAGAAAATAATAGGGCAGAACAGGGTAAAATGGAAGCATAAAGTATCTGGTGCTGAAACTAATGAGACAGATCAATGCTTTAATTGTTTTTAAATGTGCGTTTTGAATTCACACACCAGTCCAGGCAAAAGCACAGTTACCTTAATGCTGGTAGCTATTTATTCCATTGTTTGATAGCCTAAGGTTCAGCCTAGGGTTTTTAGCATTATGACAGGCAACGTAAGCTGAAAATATGAGAAATATAAATGCACCATACTTATTTATTAAAGTCCATGCTGTCTTGAATAATATAGTTCATGACCAGTAATTATTTTAGACAGCAACTGATTATTATTAATTTAACTATATATGGATGTAATTCTATATGGTTATCTGGAATAAGAATTAAATAATGAAGTGCCTGCATGAGAACTGAATTCCAAAACAGAATCTTTTTATTTATGACAATTCTGATTGATCTCATGCGAATGCATTTAATGGAAGATTTCAGATCATATGAATATATGCTGGACTGAACAGGCCGTTCAGCCTATATAAACTCAGTACTTACCCACGCTCAATCTCTTCTTAGTGAAAACATGGCGGATAAACAACAACTCTCTGTGTACTACAAATTAAAGTGGAGAAAAAAATGTTCTCACATTCATTTAGATTTTGATTACCTTGACATACGAACCTTAAGTAGTTAAAAAGATTAATTTCTCTTATATATATCCCAAATATTATTCTCCATATTAGTCTTATCTATTTAATGTACTATAATACCCTGAATCCCCTTCAGCTCACCTGGAACTATGCCTGTTTTTGAGTGGCTACATTTCATTCAGAGTGATTGTGCTCAGTGGTACAGTGCTTTAGCTGGATGCACCACTTGGAGGCCATGCAATTGGAGGTGGATGCACCACCTACAGGCTGTTTTCATGAATTGCACCAAACTCAAGAAAAAAACGAGCAGGAGAAAAGTGACATAAACCTGTATGGAAGTTCATGGTACTTAATGTGCATTGCAAAGTGAAATTACTCTAGAAAACTGCACTTATTCCCAATTCCTCGGGGCTACATAATGCAGGAAATACAGCATGCATACCACTTAATCACACACTGTCAGAGCCAAGGCCTCATCCATGTGCAAGAAAGGGTCCGGCGACCCCAGTGAAGGCGCATTGCTGTTTGAGTGAATTTCACATCATTTGGCTCTCCGTTTTCCTCCTGCGTCAGTGATTTCACCTTGAGATGGAGCGGCGGCTGCCGTTTGCCTCGTTGCGGTTTATTGCGGGGCTGCGCCTGTTCTGGATGGCGTTCCCAGGTTTCCCTGGCCCGTGTAGGACTGGCAGAACGTGCTCTCGCTGGGGAATACACGTCCTATTGTTGTTGGAATGATGCAAGGTTTAATGCCCCAGAGAGAAGCTCAGCTTATTTAGACATCACATTAAGTCAGCTGCTGGAAACTGCCGAGAGAGGGATGAATGTCCCGGAATGTGAAGGAGGGAAGGAGAGACAGGGAGAAAGAGAGAGAGAGGAAAGGGGGGGATGAAGAGAGAGGAGAGATGGACAGAAATCTGGATTTATACAGCATTGTGGGACAGAATTCATAACAGTATGCTGATGGGAAATTTGGACCTTTGAAGGGTAATGTTTTTCATTCATGGGAAACTTGCAGAGCAGAATTAAGCCTCAAAGTTCTTTATTTATTTATTTGAATGTTTGTTTGTTTGTTGATACAGTATCTGTTATACAGCAAACCATAGTGAATTTCATGAAAATAAAACAGAATAAGATAAACAAACAATGAAATACAGTGAAAAAAAAAAAGTTATTTCACAAGTTATTTCAATAAGCATGACTATTATGCTGGAGACTAATGTGATCTGTTATATGACAGAAAAAAATCCACTTATGAGTCTAGTTATGGCCATGCAAAATATTGTCTTTAAATTCAAATCAGCAAAAAGTTCAAGCCAAAATATGCAGGCGTCACTCCTTCCATCTCTCCGATAAACGCAATCAGACATCTGCTATTGAATACCATAGGCACATAATAATAAAAAAAAATCATATTAACTTTTGAGGGCAGCTGAAATGTGGCATATTATCAGTAGTTAATCTGAGATGGTGATCTTCTGACAGCCATAATGGAGTAAATTGCGTAGAAGGAATGACTGAACGAATGAATTTACATTTATACAGAGATAATGAGGCAACACGGGGGCTTCCCCTAATGTATTAACTCAAACTTATTACAATATTAATGAGCCAATATCAGAACCTTGGAGTATGAAATGGAGTAATCTTGAAAATAATAGAATTCCCTGTTCTCTTTTATTTCTTCTATTTTTAAGTATCAACGGTGCAATGCAGGGGAGATAATCTTTGCCAGCGGTAGGCACAGACATGTTCACGAAATGGCGATGATCAAACAGAGCAGTTAAAAAAATATCCAGTGGGAAAAAATGTAACTTCCATGTAATGTGTTGGACAACATGTTAAATACACTTTTAATATAAAAAACACATACACATAAAGTGCTGCTCCCATATGTTTAATTTCTGTTACAGTGACAATATAAATGTTTAGTCGTAGTCTATTACAGATATATGGCAAACAAAGGATTATATATTTATTTAATTCGATGTATTATATATTTATTCAATGCCATTATCTAAATATCTAAATATCTATTAAATATTTTTTAATATTTGTAAAGGTATTATGGCAGGTATAAAGGCAGTGTTATTCAGGTTGTGTTCAGTATAGGAGATTAACAGACAGTGTTTTCAGTATAGGAGTCTAACTG
Source organism: Albula glossodonta (assembly GCA_019788955.1). NCBI lineage: Eukaryota > Metazoa > Chordata > Actinopteri > Albuliformes > Albulidae > Albula > Albula glossodonta. The sequence continues at coordinate 29,701 of JAFBMS010001230.1, forward strand.
ACTTAGTTCAGTATATGAGTCTAACAGGCTGTGTTCAGTATATGAGTCTAACAGGCTGTGTTCAGTACATGAGTCTAACAGGCTGTGTTCAGTATACGAGTCTAACAGTCTGTGTTCAGTACAGGAGTCTAACAGTCTGTGTTCAGTATAGGAGTCTAACAGGCTGTGTTCAGTATATGAGTCTAACAGGCTGTGTTCAGTATAGGAGTCTAACAGGCTGTGTTCAGTATATGAGTCTAACAGACTGTGTTCAGTATAGGAGTCTAACAGGCTGTGTTCAGTATAGGAGTATAACAGACTGAGTTCAGTACAGGAGTCTAACAGACTGTGTTTAGTACAGGAGTCTAACAGGCTGTGTTCAGTATATGAGTCTAACAGGCTGTGTTCAGTACAGGAATCTAACAGGCTGTGTTCAGTATAGGAGTATAACAGGCTGTGTTCAGTATAGGAGTCTAATAGGCTGTGTTCAGTACAGGAGTCTAACAGGCTGTGTTCGGTACAGGAATCTAACAGTCTGTGTTCAGTACAGGAGTCTAACAGGCTGTGTTCAGTACAGGAGTCTTATAGGCTGTGTTCAGTATAGGAGTCTAACAGGCTGTGTTCAGTATATGAGTCTGACAGACTGAGTTCAGTACAGGAGTCTAACAGGCTGTGTTCAGTACAGGAGTCTAACAGTCTGTGTTCAGTATATGAGTCTAACAGGCTGTGTTCAGTATATGAGTCTAACAGGCTGTGTTCAGTACAGGAGTCTAACAGGCTGTGTTCAGTATATGAGTCTAACAGGCTGTGTTCAGGCTGACTGGTTGTGTTCAGTACAGGAACATGAGAGCCTGTGTTCAGGGTAGGCTGTGTTTATTATAGGAGCATGAGAGCCTGTGTTCAGGGTAGGAGTATAACAGGCTGTGTTCAGGGTAGGAGTATAACAGGCTGTGTTCAGTATATGAGTCTAACAGGCTGTGTTCAGTATAGGAGTCTGAGAGCCTGTGTTCAGGGTAGGCTGTGTTCAGTACAGTCTAACAGGCCTGGGATTATGTAATGTGTAATGTATGAAGTGTAATCAGATTTAGATTCTTTATGAATAATCTCAGATTTTCAGCCTCTTGGTGATTAATCTGTAAACACTCATTTCAGCTCTTTCTGTTTTCTCGCTCTCCTTAGGGAAAGCTGATTCCAAATGGCACACTTTATATGAAGGCACTCAAAATGCCAGCATTCAAAAGACTGAGAATGAAAAAAGAAAACCCTTCATTCTGCTGTGAGTCCCTGTAGAACCGTACAGCTTGGCAACCGTGGAGTCTCTCAGAACAGAGGACGCTCACTCACAGCCATTTCCAAAGGCCTCCAGTCTTTTCAGCTGGAAGTGGAAAAAACACATATCACGCCAACAAGCAAATTACATCATATAATAATGTTTAAAAGGCACAAAGAAGCATTTGTGCATGTTGTCAATGCATAATACATGTCAGATGGAAAATAATCCTTCATTTTCTTCTTTAGAGAATGGGCCCCCCAGACAGACACAACGAACGGGAGGGCTGTTTCATTGGGCGGGGCTGCACAGCTGTTTGAATCCCATTCATTGTGATGCGAGTTGTGGCTTGGCTCAGTGCACATGGACCATTCTAATGCGATCGCATTATCATACCCACCTTATTCTCTGGCTCCCCTGTTCGTCTCCACAAACAAGATTATCTGCAGTTACAAGAAAATTTCATCTAATACCAACGCTAATAAACCCTCTCCGAATCTCGTCCGAGGTTAAGTACCGGCTTACACGAAATGAGAATGTTCGGCATGTATCACGCTGAGGTTACGGCCTCACATGAGGTGTGGCGGCAGAGGATTTCATTAGCCGCCAAAGAGCCCAGGATACGCCAGATTATCGCTCACTTCCTGCCTCATACAGACCGCCAGTTATTCAATTAATTTCATTTATCAGCGTATCCAAGGCGACCAAAAACATCAGAAACGATCACTGGGGCTCCACACATGACCAGCGTACATGGTCACAGTTCAACAATCCCATAATGCTTTGAGAACGCCCAATGTCCCCCGTGGCCCATTAACTGTATTCATTGATTTAAACAAAATATCCTGATCTTGCGTATGATTAATCCATTTAGATCAATCTTCCCTGTGAAGGAAGTCTGTCTTTTTGCATGGATGAAATTAATCTGTCAATTAATTTAATATCAGAGGATGTAATATCAGAAGCCACGATGGCCGTGAGTCTGACTGGGGGAGTAAGTGATGTAATAATGTATACTCGCTCTCCCAGGCACATGCTAATAAAGCAGGAACGAGCTGTCAGGTCCCTCAGGCTCCATTTTGCCAGGGTTCGACTGCCACATCAGCTCCAAGTACCAAGGAATGAAGGTTCGGGGGCTCCCCCTTTAGCAGATATTATAATGAAAAGAGGGTTTTAAATGGAGCTGAGGGGGGAGGCTGAGGTCATGTGCGCTATGAGAAGAGTGAGCACTCCTCCTGTTGAGCTGGCTAAGCTTCAATGACACCTTCCCTAAAGCTTCTATTAGATCCTGACCTTGAGGAGGAAGTGAGTATATCAATATATCACAGCCAGGCTAAGCAAGGCCAGGTGCCTCCACACAGCCTGTGCCTGTCTGAGAGGAGGTTCACTCTCACATACTCTCACTCCAGTGATGAATTGCTGGGTACCAGAAATATCACCTGGGAATGACAACTTGTTCTTTGTGAGAATGGGGGGGGGGGGGGGGGGGAAAAAAAAAATACAAGAAAATCAAGGAATACCGACAGGCAGATCAAATAGGATAGCAGCGTTTCTTCTGACAAGTGAATAAACACGGAGCACATTCATTAAAATCCCACCGATAATGTCCCTGTCGACAACAAAAAACACGTGAATAAATAAGAAAAAAGCCCCTTCTGGCATTATGTAATGTAAACACGACACACTTGCGATTCCCAGCGAATGGGGTGGAGGCGTGATGTCTTGGCATCTGTTGGACAGCGAGGGCGAGCGCTTCTCGTTTGTTTGATGAGATTCATGTTGCACGTGCCTCCACCCCCCCCCCCCCCCCCACAAACCCCACCCCAACACCCCAACACCCCCAACCCCACCACCCCCCCCCCACGCCTCGCGACCCTTTATGAAAATTGACTTCACAAGGACTCCATTTTATGTTGGCGTTTTATTAGGAGACGTCCATTTGTGTCAGGAGTGGATCTGCCGGTGAGGGATGCTGGGTGATTAATCTGGCCCAGGCCGGGAGGCTGGCCCATTTTTCAGGCTGGTTGTTTAAAAACCTGTGGCTGGCGTCCCTTAGGAATGGATATGCATTTCCCCTTGGTATTTATTGATATTCTGTTTCCCTAAATACAGCCCCATTTGTCTCCGCTGTCACATCTCCCGGCCGGCCGTGTGCGAGCAGGCTTGAAAACGCGCTGTGATTGATAGGCAATCTCACCACCTGTGTCATCCATAGATTTCTCACTACGCTACAGAGGGATGTTTTTCCTTTGAAGAGCATTAATTGCCAATGTCCTGTTGCTAATTGCCATATGTATGCGATTTAATATGTGAAATTAATTCATTTCGGCAAATGTCTTTCCACAGGAATGAGAGCAGCTGGGGCAGATTTTAGCATCTCCCGGAGAGTCGCCGCCTCCTCCGCGCTGTTCAGAGACGTTCACCTCCCGATTCCAGGAGCTGCACTTTAACTGGATCCGGGTCACTTTAATTGAGTGTAATTCTGCACTCCATACTCACCTGCCACTAACAGTTAATTTTTTTCTCAGGCTGAATGCGGTCTGCTGTGCGCAGGGTGTGTGAGCTGGCACAGGGCTTTGTGTTTGCGCACATCTGGCTCTGTGGCTGGGAAGGATATGGGCAGCCGTTCCATCAATACTTTTTTTTTTCCCAGAAATCTCTGCACAAATAGCAAAGAAATGAACACTCTGCCAGTCCCCAGCTTACACCACATTGTAAAAACAATCAAAGCTCATCTGTGGAACTCAATGAATAATTTTTGATATTTTCACATAATAGAAAAAAGAAGAAACTCTTACTTCTCATAAAATTTTGCTCTCCATAAATGTTCTGTAATAACTAAAAAAACAGTCATTTTTCCATGACAAGCTGCCCTTTTTTGCCCAATGAATCTACTGAAAAGGCACTCTCCTCTCTGTATGTACTCCTCTCTGTGGGGGCTGATAGCTCCTCTCCATATGTATGTGGGTTTAGATTTTGGGTTCAGAGTTCCACACCCAGGCACATTTCCATTCAAAAAAATTATGATTAACTAAAGTGGGGCAGTTTGTGTTGTTGTTGTCCCAATAATTCCATTAAGACCCAACACAGAAAAACAGTTTCTTACCAGGTCTAGATGGGCTGGTCCAGTGGAATTCTGGGAGGACAGAAGGAGGAAAACAAAGTTTCCCTGTCATAGTGATGCTCCATGGTTTTCCTTTATGAATGAACATGTTAGATGCTGAATTTCTCTCCTCTGTGGTTTGGAATTTCCTTCAGGGGCTGGGGATCCCAGTGAAGAATGGGACAGACATAAACAGCACCCCCAGACCCACAGGCCCCCAGACCCACAGACGGTTTTCCCTGCCCATAACAGCACCCTGTTCCCCCTCATCCACCATGTTCAGCACCATGGACAGCACCACGCCCCACTTGTCCACCACTTTCAGAACAATGGACAGCACCCGTTGCAGAGGTCCATCACACCAATAACACATAGGCTGTGTTGTTTGGATTTTTCTAATCCAATTTGGACCACATTCATATGTGGTTCAGATCAGATACAAATCCCTTTTCTGCCCAGGTTACTGGTATGTTAACGCTCAAATAAAGTTTTTTGCCTTATGTGTATTTTCCTGTCATTCCCAACATGACACAGTGTTGACTTACATCATTACTTTATGTTAAATATAATGACAAACATATGTAGCTTGTGTAAACAGGAATCTGGTCTGGTCATCGCTAATGTATGGGGTGAACAGCATTCCAAAAAAGGACTGATTTTAGCATCAAGGGCTGCTGTCAAACTGCAGCCTTAAAGCACTGTGTTAAGCAGAAAAACCCATCATGCTTTTCACAGCTATCCCTTACAAAGAGCACAATGGCCAACAGAGCAACAACCAATCAGAGAAAAATTCAATTACATCCTGAATGTACAGCTTGGTGCTGTTCACCAAAGGCCACAGCTTGTTACAGCTGACCCGTGTTCATTCACACCCATGTCTTGTAATGAAGTTTGACCTTTTGTCAATCTTCATTTAGACCATATGCATTTCAATCAATGGAAACAGACTTTACAGTACAGCAAAGGTTTCTTTGAGCATTTTCTAAACACTGACATTTAATTATGTGCCAAATTTAAGGACAAACATTGATTGAATCCCGTCCCTTTTGATTAGACATGGGCCAGAGGGACATCAGCTGGCAACATGCTATGTATTTTGCCATTGACCTTATCCAGAGTGGTTACATTTATATTTGTATAGATTTTTATATTAATGTTTCCCCAGCCTGTTCTTATATTTTTTCTTTTATTCTCCCTGTTACTTATATTGTTTTGTTGCTCTGGTGTGTTCAGCTGTTTTTGATCTATTGTGTGCAATTAAAAAAAAACATAGTGATGAAATATGGAGAGTTAAGGTGCTGTAGCATTATATATCATTCGTGTTAGACACAATAAATCTTAAAACAACCAGTTTTTCCAGCAGAAACACACTGTTGGCGGCTGCTGTTTGAAATAGTCAACACCGCAGAGCACTTTGGTTTTCTCTTCACACAGATCCTGGCACTGTGCCATCTTCTCCGGGAGTCTCTTGTTGATAATCTCATTACACCTACAGTCTTAATTTTGTGTGTGATTGAATTCCACACTTGTTCCTTTTCCTCACTGAGGTGTTACAGCCATTTAATATAGACCCTCTCACTACATTTCAGTCTCATGTGGAGTCTTTGTTTTCAGTTGGTTCTGTCTTGTCTCTCTTTCTTTCTTTTATGCTTAGAGACATCAGGATGCATTTTTCTTTGGTTATAGTTACAGAACCTTTTTGTTAACTGTAATTGTTCTTCATTTTTCCTGTGTAACTAGCAGCTTAGCTTGAATAAAGTGGACAGTAAATTGCACGATATAACTTCTGGTTTACATTGTCTGTGGCAATGATTACAAATACCAAGATGCCATCTAACTAGACAACTGGGAAAGCCAAGTATGTAAAACAAAACATGTAATGCCTAACACAAAGAAAAAGTGAAAAATCAAAGTAAAATGTAAATCAAACTGTATACTGTATCTGGAGTGGCACTAAAGCAATTCAGGCCTTCCCTCAACAGAAAGGCAGACCTGAAATTCTCCACCCAAAATATACACAAAAATGAAAACACACCTTAATAAAACTGAAAGCATAGAAATACCACTAAACCAAATCACATACACAAAACAGACTGCCACAGACAAGATGCTGGCTTCAAAGAGGACTGATCGTCATGGACAGGGGAAGGCCGGGAAGGTATGGGGCTCCGGCAAACACACAGGTGTAGGTTAACAATTAGTACCGGTGAGGACCGCTTCCAATTAGCACAGGTGAGGACGGCTCCCAATTAGTGCAGTAAGGGGAAAGGGCAAGAGACACCTATACAGGCACACATAATGACACACCTAACACAGCAGGGGAAAACACATGCAGGTAATTTACTCGGGTAATATCTGCTTTCAGAAAAATAAGCCAATTCAGCTTCTGCATTGTCCATATTTCTGCTGTCGATCAGTCGTGTTACAGTGCCGAAATTACTCTAAATTGCACATAATTTGATTTGCACAATTGTCCCTTGCGCACTCATGTTCCCTCTCTCCGTGCCCTTGTTGTTCTCTATTCAGGTAATTAATGCATGGTTAGGCTGTGCCATTGTGTGATTATGATGTAACTGGATAGATAATCACATTTTCCCTTCCTCTGGCCAAACATTGTGAAGCATGTCCGCTGAGACGGATGGGGGAACGTGGATGGAGGTGACCTCATGAAATTAAGAGACCCCATGCAGCTAAACGTGCTGTCACACTCACATTTCTGCCTTTCATTAGAAACTCGGCCTTATCACGCCACCATGACTAGAGTAGCTTTTAAGACAAAGGCTGGCTGCAATATCCAATACGATTAGCTTCTCTCAGGCCTTATGCAATTCAATCAAAACATGCGTTATTCTTCTAAGTGTATATATTATTCAGTTTTAGAATAAAAAAAATGCATTGCAAAGGCGATGCTAGCATCTCTCCAACAAAATAGAAAATACTCTACAAAATAGAAAAACATATGTTGTAATTTGAAATCTGTGTTGATCGAACAACATGTACGCTTATAGAAAAAGAGTGTGTTTGAATGATTCCCACTGCGTGTTTCAGACCTTTTAAGCTAAGTTCCTCCAGCGGTGGCTACATTTGGGGGGGGGGGGGGATATATCTGACCTTTGTGCGCGTTGAGACAAGTACAGGCATGTCAAAACATTGTTTTGTTATTTACTTCTAGACCTGACTTCCTGCTCTCACCTGTAGAAATACTCATAAAACATAACCAGAGAATGATGACACAAGGTTTCAGCTTCATTTGCAAAGAAACTATGAAAAGGTAAGTGCTGGATGAACTAAAGGTCAGCCACATAAGCGAAGACTAAGCAGGTGCTCTACACCCAGGACAATCAAACCGCAATAAAATACTCTTTAGCTCACAGCTTCACTGGTACGACCCTGTGACAAGGAGGTTAGTCCCACTGAAGTTATCTGGGTCTGAGTCCTTTATTATAGATGGCTACATCACATCTGCAATATTAGCAAAAATATATATTGTGGCATAGGTGAAACTGTTGTCAGAATGTTGACTTTTTACTGTACAGCCATTTTAGCTGATGTTTCTATCCAAAGCAACTCAGTTGATTTGGCTAACCAAGGGCCAATCCCCCTGGGAGAGATGTGGGGTTAAGGGCCCAACAGCAATGGTGTTCTTGCAGTGGCTTGAACCATCAACATTGAGGGCCCCAGCCATGTACCTTAACCACTAGGTACCTTAGCCTTAATACCATCCAAAGCCATCTTTCACTGGCCCCATCCAAAGCCATCTTTCACTGGCCCCATCCAAACCCATCTTTCACTGGCCCCATCCAAAGCCATCTTTCACTGGCCCCATCCAAACCCATCTTTCACTGGCCCCATCCAAAGCCATCTTTCACTGGCCCCAATCAAAGCCATCTTTCACTGGCCCCATCCAAAGCCATCTTTCACTGGCCCCATCCAAAGCCATCTTTCACTGGCCCCATCCAAACCCATCTTTCACTGGCCCCATCCAAAGCCATCTTTCACTGGCCCCAACCAAACCCATCTTTCACTGGCCCCATCCAAAGTCATCTTTCACTGGCCCCATCCAAACACACTGGAGCTGGAAGGCTGAACTAAAGGACTTAAAAAGTATACTAAATACATAGATAAATATATGAATGCACAGAAAATGACAGCAACTTGTCACAGGCTATTTAGTCCTAAGAAGCACTGCTGGATCATATTCAGTTTAGATTTAGGTAATTAAAACCTCAATTGTTTTATGGCCATTCATTTAATGGGGAAACGTGGTTTATAAAGTGTGCAAAAGGCTTTTATTTGGATTTATATAAAAGATAAAACAACCATAGCAAATGCCTCTTCCATAGGACCTGGTCTGAGCAGGGATCGAAGACACGGTGGCTTTGGTCAACCCAGCGAAATAACGTCACACTCCGCGGGCAGCGTGTGCCGTTTCATCATTCAAACATTTTTAATTTTCCACAACAGCCGGTGTCGGTCCTTCCATACGGAAACAGATATGAAACTGACAGTCAGTATGCTGACAGTGTGGCAGATATATACCCCTATCTGTATTCATACAGTATCGATCTGTGCATTGATTCTGTCGCCTAATTACCAATTCAATGTATTTTCAGGGTAATGCGCAACGGTGAATTACCAATGAACTCTTAAGCTGTAGTGCTGTTGTAAACCTGGTGCTATATAGGGTGTGAGTGTTTGTTGTGTCTGTCGTGCCTACCGATTTTATATCAGCAGGGTCTTGGCTAGAAAACCTTTAACATTTGATTCCTTATATCTTATATTTATGAAAAAAGGTTCATAATTCTGCAGCTTGAATACTGTGCATGCATTAGAGACTGGAAGGTCAATGGTCTGCCTTTTCAGTTCCCATCATGCTCTGCACCACCCCCAAGAATATGACTGGTTCATGTCTCTAATCCAGCATTTGCAGTGTTCTCCATGTGAGCATGCAAATAAAAAGTTTGCTTGTCAACTTGTTTATCGCTGTTTTCCTGCAGGTGCACTGTTCCATTATTCCGGAGATTAGCAGGCCTCCCCCACCAAGGGCCCAATCCATTTCTGCTTTTCATGCCAGCCTCCACTCTTACTTATTTAACCAGCCCAGTCATTTATCTGACCTGTCCACTCTGATAAAGCTGTGATCTGCCGCCGCATGTCACAGTGAAAAGACAGGTGGAAATATTTTGCCAACATTGGTGTCTACAGCCATTTAGGGATATATTACATGATATCTGGTAGAGGCACAAACCAGCATGGAACACTGAGCTTCAGCATCTCTGTTGTGTCCGGTCATTGTTAAAGCCAGAGCAGGGCAAACAAAGGCCTGTCAATCAAACAGCTAATGAATAATAATTAAGGGCTACAAAACTACTCCAGAGTGGGTCAAACCTTTAACTAATTTAGAGAGAGACAATGTGTTACTGGGACCTCTCAGTAATTACAGTATAATTGTCCTACTGGATCAAACAATAACCTGAAGAGCCAATAGTGCCTTGGTAATTAAAAAGAAAAATAATTATAACACGTTAAAACACAAAAGGCGCATCACTGCGTTTTGCTATAGTGAATGGTTCTGCCTCAGAGCTAGGAGTGCCGCGTTAGAGGACAGCGCTATGTTTGCGTTCTGTCAGTCCTGTGATGTTTATATGACCAGATGATGCGAAGCAGGAAAACAAGGAGCAGGGAGCGGCTTGAATCAGGATCTGATCCACAGCGCCTACGGGCTGCCTGCGAGGTACAGGCACAAACACGGAGGCTCATACAAACACAGGCCCAGAACAACCCATCCACACTACTGGGTTTACACAGGAAAGTCTCACTCAGAGAAACTCATACTAACAGTTACACACGGAACTGTAGTGAGGAAATGAGTATACTGTCTGAGGAGGTCAGCATACCATACCTCCAAAGCCCATATGTATTAATGGTAATAAGGCTAATAGGTGAATATACTGTCTGAAGAGGTGGGCATACTGTAACCCCAAAGCCCATATGTATTAACGGTAATAAGGCTAATAGGTGGGCATACTGTAACTCCAAAGCCCATATGTATTAATGGTAATAAGGCTAATAGGTGGATATACTGTAACTCCAAAGCCCATATGTATTAATGGTAATAAGGCTAATAGGTGGGTATACTGTCTGAGGAGGTGGGCATACTGTAACTCCAAAGCCCATATGTATTAATGGTAATAAGGCTAATAGGTGAGTATACTGTCTGAGGAGGTGGGCATACTGTAACTCCAAAGCCCATATGTATTAATGGTGATAGGGAGGTGGGTATCCTGTACATCCTCATAGTTTATTCCATAAATGTCCATATACCCTACACTACACCACTGGTTTTACCCAAGAAACTGCCAGTCAGGCCAGGCACACATTGACTGGGTGAAATGAGATACGATCCAGTTAGCCTTCATCACTGCAGTGCCAGAGGCCCACAGGGAGTTTAAGGAGCCATTGGTGAATGAACGTCTTTTTGCTCAAACGCTGGCTTGAAAGAAGCATGCGGTAACACTTAAGAGAAAAAGCTGTCAAGCCCCTCTCTGAACACTTCCCAGTGACATGCTTTGAATCACATTATTTCTTTGTTAAACTGGCAATTCAATTAATTTCATTTTCAAAAGGAGATGCCGTCTCAGCAATAAAGTATTTTCAATTATTTCTCCCTCTTTGGATGTGATGAGAGGTTATAATTTAATAAATTGAATTGAAATTAATTTTCAAAATATGATAAGACAGGCCACAAAAGGTTAGCCGTTCCCCATTGTTTTATGAGTGCACCACCAGACGATGGCTTTCCAGAGCACACAGACACCGCATACCAACAGGAAGACCCTGGCTCTCTCAAACATGCGCATACTGATGGAAACATTGGGCTAATCTTAGGGTGCCTCTGCACCCCAAGATTATACTCAGTCAATGCACCTATCCTGATAAACTTACAAAGTTTACACTTTTACCAACTCACCATTTATACAGTTGGATATTTCCTGAAGGAATTCAGGTGAGGTAACTCACACTGGGTACAACAGCAATGCATTGTGGGGGGAATCTGACTTTAAAATGTCTGCATTACAAGACCAGATTCCTGACCATTATACTACACTGCCATCACAGTAGAGCTGGCCACACGGAATTAGGAGTCATACGCAAGGCGGCTCTCAAATGTGCACAAGCTGGGTTGGGTATGTTGCAGAAATGTTGGAGAAATGTCGGCACAACGTTGGACTAATGTCAACCCTTAACTGTGTTTGATTAAATATGTCATATCGTACCAGGGTGTGTCTGATAGAGGGGGCCAGACTGCAGCGCACCGTCTGTAAGCAGCAGCCGCTGAGTCAGCATGGGAGGTGGGGGGGGGGCAAGCAAGATGGACGAAATAACACATACCCCGGCTGGCTTCTTCAGCTCTGCCTTCAGACTAGTGTGTGGGGAGGGGAGCTTTTTCTTCCCCCCCCACGCCCTCCCTCTACACCCCCCACCCCCAAGCCATACTCTGTCATCCAGGTGCCGGTGTGTGTGTGTGTGTGTGTGTGTGTGTGTGTGTGTGCGCGCGGGAGGAGATAAGGCCAGACACAGGTGCGAGACGGGCGACCGCAGAGCCATCTGGCGATAGCATCTTCGCTCTGCGTCGGGCGCGTTACAGGAGCCGCGTATTTGGAGAGGTCGAGCCGGAAATTGCATAACCGCTTTCAGTATCTCATCACGGAGTCGCCGTTTACAACGAATGACAGACATTATTCCCTCAAGTGCTGAGTTCTCCAGGGAGTCTCGCAAGATCAGATAAAACAGGCACGACATGATCGGCTGAATCACTTTTAACCATGTGATTAAGTCATTTCAGAAAGGAAATCAAAGAGAGTTAGCACGTTAGCATAATCTAACATCCCATCATCCTCTCTTCTGCTTCCTGTTTTTCCCTCTCCCTCACTCTCTCTTTCTCTCTCTCCCCATTGAATCTCTCTAGCAGCTGAAGAATCAGTAGTGAACAGGTGAATATTTCTGTAAAGGGAGCAATGAAAGCGTTAACTTGCCGCCCGAAGCAGGCACAGTAGCATTTATCAGGACAGTCCATGGCTGCCCTCAGGCCTGTAATATCAGGGAATAGATGCAAAACGCATCATTCTTAATCTATCGCACCTTCTTAGCATCTGCAAGCCAACACATGGTAATCTTCACACTGTTTCTGCTGCAACATTCCTGCATAAACACACTGAAATATAAGAAATGCACAATTACTTTTTGTTACTCATTTAAAATACGATCAGTATAAATGTTCATTTTTGAATATTCAACAGATATGATGTAATATACATAATATAAATATTAATATGTCATGCTAATACATACTCAGTGCAGATTTTTTGCTGTTTGTGTAGGTAGCCAATGTTTTCATTTTCTCAAGTGAATGTTTTATGTTGTGCATTTAAAAACTTATACCTGAATATGAACAAGCCCTATATTGGAGTTGTAAAACAACAGCAATACTATTTGTGATTCAAATAAACAAGTTAGCAATATTATATCAATGATAACAGTGAGATTCAACCAAACCCCTCTTTGGAGTTATCCTTTCCCAGAATGCAGTTTATGATGCGTTCCAGGGTTTAACAGCTGGGCAAATTTTAACTGTCAGGATAGAATGGGCAACCCCCCCACTTGCTGGCCTGTCTGTCTGACCTCTAAGACTACCTGCCAACCAAAGGCTAATTTGGGATGTCATTTCTGGCAGACTGAACTTGTGGCACAGAGCTAAAAGGACCATATTGTGCTGAGTAATTGGTGCATTGTTTATTTGTGGGATGTTGGTGTCATTGCAAACTTTGTTTTATAACAGTTTGGGATGTAATTTGTTGCAACACCTCATGACTTTTGTATTGTACGTGTGTGAAATGGATTCCACTCAGTTCTGATATAAACAGCAATTACTGGCAGAAATTACTCAAGGGAATGTGCTTTATTCTGACCCCTGCACCTCAAGTACGTTTACAGGAAATAACAACCAAATTCCCATCCCTAATCTGAATGTCATTGAAAGGATACATATAAGACCTGACACGACCAGGGAAACCTAACAGGTCCTAATGTCTGGTCTTAACAACGGAAAGACTTTTGTGTTTGGCTAATGTGACATACTGTAGTTTTTCAAGGAGACTGGCCATTAATAGTAACGCTACGATAAAATGAAATAATGATCACATTTCTCTGTATTTCGAAGGCAAAGCCCAGGGGAAGTTGCAGCCATGTTACCTCTTTTGACTCCCTTGTGTGCATGACCTATAGATTAATGTCGTTACCAGGGTTTCAGAATTCTCTCACATGTCAGGGTTACATTTCACATAAGCGGCCTGTTTCACTGGCTGAAAAACATCAGGGATGCTAGATGCACTTCTAACCAATCAGGAGACAATGTATTATGGCTGGCTAATGATAACCAATCATTGTGCAGGGGTATATAGCCAACGCTAAATCCTGGAATGGCCCCTTATGTTCAATTCCAAGTAAATTAATGCTTGCTCTCCTACAGGTTTTGTACTGTTTGCTGTACTGCCAGCTCTAAAGGGCCTGTGTCTCTGCGTTCCAATGGTGATTACGTATTTCTGCATACAAGAATTAGCCAATTGTGAACTGTTCCCACATAACTCATGCTCATGAGAACAGCGCCGGGCTCCTCTGAGACTGACAGTGAGCACTGCTATAGATTATAGATTATAGATTAAGCTTATCCTGAACACTGCTGTAGATGTAGCTGCAGGGCACTACTGAAGCTTATCCTGAACACTGCTGTAGATGTAGCTGCAGGGCACTACTGAAGCTTATCCTGAACACTGCTGTAGATGTAGCTGCAGGGCACTACTGAAGCTTACCCTGAACACTGCTGTAGATGTAGCTGCAGGGCACTACTGAAGCTTACCCTGAACACTGCTGTTGATGCAGCTGCAGGGCACTACTGAAGCTTACCCTGAACACTGCTGTTGATGCAGCTGCAGGGCACTACTGAAGCTTATCCTGAACACTGCTGTAGATGTAGCTGCAGGACTCCTCTGAAGCTGATTCTTAACCCCACAGAAGCACAATCTGAGGACTCTTACAGATGTTGGCTCTCGAAGGTTGTTTGCATGGGCTCGTGGGTAAATTCTGCCTGCTGCAGGGGCGGTGCACATGGATATGTGTGAGCTGAAGATTGACAGATGTACTTGGATGCATGTGACCTGAAGACTGACAGGTTTTGGGGGTCTGACAAGATCATTTGCTGTGAGGGCCTCCTGGAGCAGTTAGGGTCAGAGCAGATATTAGAATGGAATTGCTCTGCTGCTGTTTTATAGGTTTTATAGATTTTCCTTTCACCCTGCCAGACAGAAAACTGAACTCAACAACTCACAAATGTTGCGATTAACTGGTTCAAACACCAACCATCTACAAGAAACGATGTGGGCTCCGGGTGGCTCGCTCTGCAAGACATTCATCTGGGAAGCAGGCTTGAGGCTTGTGTCTGGGTGTTTGAGTCCCAACCGCACGGCTCGAGGTCTGCATTAGTGAAGCAACAATTGGCACAGCCTTACCAGGAAAGACAGGGGTTAAGTTCAGTACGCTTTTTCATCTCATTGCTCACTAGTGGCTACTCCTGGTCAACTAGGGCACCTGCAGTTAGACAAAGAGTATATCCTGATATCCTCTCCCTCTGACAATATAGGCAAAAAGCAATTGGTGATATGTTTGCATTCTGGAAACAAGTAAGGATTCAAAGTGACTCAAAGGAGTCACAGGTTCACAGTGGCTCCCCCCTGAGTCAGTGTGAGAGTATTACTGCAGGAAACTGAACAGCTTGTCTGAATTTATGGTCAGAAAAAAAATCCACAAAAAAAAAACACATTGAATTGAGTTTGTGACACCGAACAAGACTACAGATACATACTACTTACATCTAATCAGGTGCTGCT